>JBANCX010000252.1:3555-18140 GCA_037040065.1 Dettopsomyia nigrovittata
TTTCAGCCCTCAAGCAATGCATTTCTATTAATATTTGCGCAAGTTTTTTGTGTTTATTTTTTTAAGGGAAATTCTAATAAGCAGCAGCTGCAGAAGAAGAAGACTCAAATAGAGGTTTTGTTTCGGTTTTTTTTCGAGATTCGAATTATGATTTTATAAAGAATATTCATTAAAATTGAAATATGTTTCTGAAATCTTATGTTTTTACTTACTTTTTAGCGAGAATTTTGCCGCAGGTGCCACATTGATATTTCCGCTTTGGCGTTGTATTGGAT
This sequence comes from Dettopsomyia nigrovittata, assembly GCA_037040065.1. Classification (NCBI taxonomy): domain Eukaryota; kingdom Metazoa; phylum Arthropoda; class Insecta; order Diptera; family Drosophilidae; genus Dettopsomyia; species Dettopsomyia nigrovittata. The sequence goes on from JBANCX010000252.1 coordinate 3,831, forward strand.
TTCTTGATTAGTTTCTGTTGAACTATTGATGGTTCTTGAGGATTTCGATGCATTGTTGTCATATGATTCTTAAGATTGTGACGTCTGGCAAACTTGGCCTGACACACGGTACACTCAAAGATGCGCTCATCTGTATGATTGCGTAGATGGGCACGCAGAGAATGTTTACGGAATTGCTTGGGACACAGTGGACACTGAAGTGGCTCATTTTTGTCAATGGATGTATCGCGGGTATGAAAGAAGCGATGATATAACAAATCCGATTCATATTGTGCACTAAAATGACATTGATCACAGCTCCAGGGCTTAGACGCGGTCGTAGCTGGGGCCATTGAGCTGGTGCTGGCAATGGGTTGGCAACTGCGTGTATGGCGACCTAATGCTTGAGCGGTTTGAAAGCTGCTGCCACAACTGAGGCAACTGTGCGTTGTGTCTGTGGCATGCAACTGTTGACGATGCTGCACAAGCTCTTGCGGTGTCTCAAATGTCAATTGACAGCTAAGGCATTGCGCCAATTGGGTTGTGGACTGTTGCTCCTGTTGCTGCTCCTCCTGCTGCTCTTGTTGTTGCTGCTGCTGTTGCTGCTCCTCATCGAGCACCTCACGCAACATATGCTCAATCTCCTGCTCCGGCTGATTACGATTCGACGATTTGTTAGTATTTTGATGCCTGTTGTTGATTTTACGGCTTGCGCGACGCTTGTGCTGCATGAGACTACGATGACGTCGTGCCTGCATTGGCGTATCAAATTCCAGCCGACAGATGGCGCAATAGTAACGTGCCAAATGATGTTCATGCTTCTTGTGTCTTTGCAGTGCAATGCGTGTTCTCTGTGGCACACCACATATCTCGCAACGAAACCGACACTGATAATCATCGGATGCAGTGCCCGCGGGCACAACATCCACATGATTGGTAGCAAAATGATGACGCAATTGTATATTATATAGAAATGTTGCATTGCACACGGTACAACATAAATGACGACGCTGCGCAATGCAGACGGGCATTGATCGATTTAATGCAAATACAACCTCCTGATGCGATGGACCCAACAGATGTTGCCACATATCCTCGTTATTTTCACATTCATATTGACAATAAAGGCACCAGAAATTACCGCCCAATTGCTCGGTTAATTCCACATGTGCTGACGATAGCCAATGGGTCTAAAAAAAATCAAGAGAATTCATTTAAAACAATGCAAATTATTATCGTTTATCGCTTATCGGTTTTCCTCACCTGAAAAGTCTCCTCGGTGTTGGCATAGAACCGACATGGTCTGCATTGAAATGGCGCCTGACGCACAATGCTGCCCATGTGCTCCAATATGGCATGCAGCGAGCTCTGACGTGGCTGTTGCGTCTGCTGGAGCTGCTCCTGCTGCTGCAGACGTCGATAGTGATAATGAGAGATTAAATGTTTGCCTATTAGATGACGTGCCATGCTATAGCGGCAGAGCTCACAACGCAACATATTCGCACGACGCTCGCGACGTGGAGCTGCAGCTGATGTTGTTGACGGCTGTTTGGCGTTGGTTGTCGTTGTCGTCGTCGTCGTCGTCGCTGTTGGTGTCGGCGTCGATGTCGTCGTCGGCTGTGGTTCAAATTCTTTTGTAAGCGTTAGATTGGCACTCTCAAGATTGGCCTGCTCCAGTTGACATTCAGCCTCGGCACGTCGCTGATGATAAGCGCTACGTAGATGCTGTTCATAGTTGAGACGTGTCTTGAGACGTCGACAGCATATGTTGCACCAGTAGCTGGCATTCGGTTGCTCCAATTTGGTCAGATCAATATTTTCACGATATTCGAGCTGCTTGCTGCCGGGCACCCATTTGCCATGGGTATGCTCAGCCGGCGGATGATCGTGCGGCTCTTCAGCTGGCTCATCCCAGCTGGGCGAGATGCGCTCCAAATGTGTATGACGCAATTGTGGACGATGTTCGGGTTTCCATTTGCCGCCAGTATGTGAGGCAGGTACTGCAGGTGGCGAATGACGACGTGCATCGTAATCTTCGTCCGCATCATGTTCATGCTCATGCTCATGCTCATCCTCATCAGCATCAAAATCATCGGGCTCCTCATCATTATCCTCATCGTCGCTAGCCTCCGGTGAATGCACAAACTTCAATGGCTTAAAATCCGATTCTTCATGTTCACGCACCGCCTTCAACAGCGGATCGGAACATGAACTAGTTGCATGCCAGATCTGTTCATCCTTTGTTCGCTCCGTACGTGGATTTGTTTTGCCGCCCGTCGAAACACTTTGCAGCTGCAGCGATGAGAAAAACACATCAGCGCCCAATTCATATGTTGCATAATAATTGGTATCTTCTGCCAGGGATTTGGACGTTTTGCCGCCATGACTTGCCGTGGTCTTACGCAGATAACTGCTCGGTGCCTCCGGTTCAGTGAAATGGAAGCCATCATATGTATGATCCAAACTGGTACGACTCATAATCGTTGGCGATACAGCCTCAACAGTTTGAACTGAACTTGTTGTCGCATTGGAAACTTGTTTATTTCCATGTTCGCTTGCGTTGAGGCGAAGACAACTCTGTTTACGATGTTCGATATATTTATCTAAACCGATAATTGTTGCATTACATTTAATACACAAATGGGTATCCTCAAGATCATCCGATTCCGTATTCATTGTAGATTGTATTAACTGGAAAAAAAAGAAATCAAAATTTATTAATACTCAAACACTGGAAAAATTAACTTTATGAGCGCTAGAATTCGCAACTGGTTCTAGCGTGAGACTGTTGCCAGTCGCGCAAGATGGCGGCTGCAGTCCACTGTCACTTTTTGAGTGTGTTATATAATAAAAGAGTTATTTATCGAAAAATGTAAGGTCGATTAAATACAAATTAATCTTAATTCAAAAGTGTTATAATTTTACATTTTTATAACAATTTCTTAATTGAGTTCACTCCACCACTCAATGGACTAAGCTCTTTGGTATCTACTTCATTGACAAATAAACAAGAATCGGCTTAAAACCGAAGGAAGTAATATATCGCAAACCAATTTTTTGGTTGGTTCATATATCAAGCGAAGTTTATTCATTAGCTATACGCGAGGACATCAGTATCAACAGGAGCAGCAGTAGCAACAGCAGCAACAGCCAATCCTGATGACCGCCACCCTTAACCCACTTTTTTTTTTATACCACAGTGCTGACATGTCGCCCTATGCGGCCCCATGCGTATCCTTCTACGGCCGTATCACTAGTTATACACACCAACACCAACACACACAGTGTTCGTGTTCCTGTTTATGTCCGTGTCCGCCTGTTGGCATTGCGGCCTGTCAGAAATGAAGTTTATTGCGTCTGTGTTGCGTACGTGTCGCGCTCAACGAGCCTGCCTCTCTCTCTCTCTCTCTCTCTCTATCACTATGATTGCGCGAGCTCTCCTGCTCGCGTTGCTAAATGTAAAAGTGTCATTTCCGCCATATGTGAGCGCGATGAACGATGCGTCGCTGTCGACATCAACGTTTGTTGTTGTTGTCGCTGTTAATAATTTCAGAGCACAATTGCAGTAGCAGGCAGGCAGAGCAGGCAGCAACAACAATCAGCGGCAGCAGTTGGCGTTGGCTGCTGTTGGAATTTATACAAACGAGGCCCATGTCTGAGGTTAAATACGAAAAACATAACAATTCCCTCACATACACACACACACAGACACACGATACTCTTTCTTATAACACTTGTATGCATGTGTGTGTGTGTGGGCGGATGTCAAAGCATTTGGCGCTGCCGCTGCTGTTGATATAAATGTGTATGTAAAGGCGCAACACAGTGTTGCCACAGTGTTGTAATAAAAAAAATTAAAATTATAAACAAACAGCGCAAATTTTTAGCTATTTTCTGGGGAACACTAACAGTTTAACTTTGTTTACGAACAAACCTTAGAAAACTTTTCTTCTTTGCAGTCTTGCTACTTAAAGAATATTCGATAATTCATTTCATTTGCTGTCAAATGGTTTTACTTTTACATTTTGGTAATCGATAAAATATCGATATGTTTATAGAATAATATTTAAACATGAAAATAGCTTTTTTTTCTTTTTGGAATCCATAAAAGCTGGCAACACTGATATGTTAGAAGCGCAGCCTGCGTTGCTTTCATCCGTCTAACGACAATATTTGGACCACACGGTTCTAACGATACCAGGATGCGTTCATTGTTCATTGTTGTTGTTGCTGCTGTTGTGAGTGATAAACGTGCGTTTGTTTAACAATTAACGTGTCTGCAACACATGCAAAGTTACTCACACACACACCCTCTCAGCCTAACTCCCATTTTCTTGTAACTTAACTACTTGTATTTTGACTTGTTTACTTACTACTGTTGCTGTTGCCAATTTTGCTTCTATTTTTTTTCTTATCTAGCTAATTAGTAGGTCGTCTGATTTTCAAACTGTATGGCAACGCTTGTCAACAGAGACACACACAGAGAGAGAGAGAGAGAGTGTGATTCATGTTAATTGCTTATTACACATACACAAACATTTACATTTCGTTGTTGTAGTATGTGTTGTAGGCGTTTAAACAACTAATTGCCAACTAATTGCATTTACTTGAAATTTATGTGAGCGTAAGCAAAGTCAAGAAAATTGAAAGAATTTAAAAAAAAAATCAATAACATCTGGTTGGTAGGATAAAGGAAATCGCGAAAGAATTTTTCGCAGCGCTGAAAAGTATGCTACAAAAAAATTGTGCAATATGAAAATAAAGCAATTTTTGTTGTTGTTTTATCTAATCTAGTTGCACTTAAATATTATTATATAGACAGAGAGCAATAATATGGCATATATGTCTGTATGTATGTACACTACTAATATTGAGGAATTAAATAATAAAAGCAGTTAAAAGCTGCACACAACACACAATTGTGCCATTATTTGCATTTGGCGACAACGTCGACAACCAGAGCCATGACAATATGGCAACCCATCAACAACAATAAAAGCAATGGCAAATAACAACAAGAGAACAACAAAAAATAGAACACAACACAACACAACATGGTTAAGGACATCAAAAGTAAAGAGAACAAACCGACAAACAGGCAACAGTCAGGCAGACAGGCAAACAATATGGACATGATATCCTGCTCGTGGCGTTGTTTGATTTGAAAATTGAGTTTTAGCGAAGCAAATAAAAATAAAACTTAGAACAATAAGAGCAACAAAAAAAAACACAGCTCGAGCCATTAAAAAGGAGTTATCACCCAATTTAACACCACAAGCGCGAAATAACATACACAAACACATGGATAAGAGGAAGCATTGAATGGAGCGAAATGGTGGCGAACTAGGGAAAATGGCGAATTGGGAGGCAAATGGGTGGTTCAACCATGTTCTGCCCCATTGGCAACGTCAGTTGTACACCAAATAGACATACTGTACAACATGGCATTTGTGTCAAACCCAAGCGGTTCTATATAAATGGCCTTTAATGTATGGTATGTATGGTATGTACATGGGTGTGGCCAGTGCACTGCAGTGTGTACACAACAAAAAATATAAAAAAATAAATATTTTGTAAAGTAACAAACGCACTAATAGTTATATATATATTTCATATATTTCAATAATTAATTAAATCAAAATTTAATTAATTTTTTCTCTTAGTTAATTAATGAATGCCAAAAAGTTACTTAATAGCTCATTAATACATTTATATTCATCCATTTCGACAGCAATTTCAAGTAATTTGGAACGTATCTTGGCAACATCATTCATATGATATAGAAGTACCTCCTGCAGACGTCCCATGACCCAATGCAACCAATAACCAGACTTATCATCTTCCTTCTCCATCGGTTGATGTCCAGCCAAGACTTTAACACATCGATGTATGATATTCAAGAGCAACGATTGTAGATTTCCTGTCTCCTGTCCGATAGATTGTACCTTGGTCCATTTAATAATCGAATGAATTAGTTCCCAAATATACATTTTTGGTAATTCCAGTTTCATTGTTGGTCCAAATATATAATTTATTATGACATTTCCCTCAACAATTTGCATTTTCATTAGTTTCTCAGCAACAACATATTTGAGTTGTTCGTTATTCTTCCACAGCTCAAAGAGTGCGTCCAATATCGATATTTGATTAATCTCACAATTGGACCACATCTATAAGAAGAGAATAATAAGAGTTTACGCTCTTTGGGCAGCTTATACACTCACCTTTAGCACCGGTTCAAATTTCTTGAGTAAGGCAAATAAATGTGTAAATGACTTGCTGCCCAAATGCAGTAAAGTCTGCATTAGTACGTTCACCTTAAAGCTATTGCCGAGCTCCGTGCAAGCCTCCATGAGACCGCCAACAACTTCGGGTGAACATTTGTTGCGTATGACATCCAAGAGTTGTTTGGATAGCTTTGCACCCGGCAACAGTTGATTGATAAACTTGAATATTGGATCTGGTGCAACTGGTAAGAGAGCTGCATAAGATTCTGGCATCAATTGTACAATATATTGATAATAGCTAAGGCTGTGGAACAGTTTAGAGCAAAAATCAGGCTCGGAGCAAAATAAATTTTCCCTATCGAACCTACCGCATACATTTCTTCAATAGTTCACGCACAAACATTGGACTTGGATGTAATTTTGGATACAATGTACAAGTCTGCCAATCATCCCAATTCCATTGATATCGAAAATTACTTAAATGATGTGAAAACCAATTGATAAGACGATCCAAACTAGAGACATTCATCCATTCGACCTGATTGAAGAGTATATCGGCTGCTTGGGCAACAACACGTGGAAATTTCACAGGTTGTTGCTTACACAATTCGATGATTATCGAACCATAATTAATCGTTATATATGGTGAGCAAGGCATCATTAGCATTTGACACAACAATGTCTCAATAATATTATGTTCGATAGCCACATGAGGCTTCGCAGCACATAGAGCTACCAACAGATCAACACAACGCTTACGCTCCAGATGCTCCCGTTGCAAAATTTCGATTATTTGCGATTGTATTACATAACGCTCGATGCTCAACATATCGGGCACATACATATTGGGTGGACAATCATTCGAATTGAATAAACGAAATGTTAGCCAAGGTCTTGGATACTTTGTATCCGGTTTGTGAGCCGGTAGCGTTAGCGCCGGCAGACTATGTTGCAGCGCTGAGCTGAGTGCCTCATCGAAGGCCAGATAGGGACGCGATATATGTTTCTCAATGAACTTGCCGCACATCAGTTGCAAAACCTGTTTCCACAACACCTGCAGATAATCCTCTTGGACCAATTCATTGTTGCTCCAAATGCGCAACAATTTTGTACCATTCAACGCTGAGCGTTCCTTCTTGATATAGACCTGCAGGCGTTTCGTTAGCGTCTGCAGCGCTGTATCCTTTTTCTCATAGAATTCACGTCCTATAAGGGGCAGAGTGCTCAATACCAAATAGACGTAGACATCGCGACGTGCCTGCGGTGCATCGATTTCATCGCAGACAGTGATCAACTTATTTAATAGCTGAGCCATTGAACCACATGTCACGACATTCGTATTGACCAGATCGGCTAGCAATAGGATGAGGCTACGTGCTTTGGTCCATTCGGCATCTTGCAGGGATTTGAAGAACATATCCATCAAATAATTGATGCATTCGCCACCAAAATCATATTCACGAACATTCACTAAACCGACAAATGTCGCATATGCTCCAGTTTTCATCGGATTATCGATAACACAATCGACTAACATGCGTAATATATCCAATTTATAGATATCCAATGTATCGATAACAAAATAACTTAAATCATTTATGCGTCCCTGTATATTTTCACTATTTAAATCACTCAATTTGACCATTAGATTCTCTATTGTGATCAATGCATCATTTGTGTCCATGCCACGACGTGGCAACTTGGCTGGACGTGCATCCAATTCCATAGACTCGGCATCATCTTCACGCATACGACGTCGTTGATTCATCTTAATTGTTCAACAATTTAATCGATTTAATTAAAATATTATTAAAAATAAATTCACTTTTTATTTTTTAGGTTTTTCTTGTTTTTTTCACTTGAACTGTCTGCGGCAAGAGCTGACGACTTAATGAGTTTCCCAATTGATGTTCAACATTAAGGAAAGGAATTGATTGAAATTGAAGCATTTCAAAGCCAACTTTGATGAGTTTTGTCTTAGTTCAATGTCATAAATCGATGAGTTTTAATGTTAAAAAATCGATAAAAAGATTTGAAAAAAATAAATTATATTTTTCTGTATTAAAACATGATTAGTTGCAATGTTTAGCGAGTTTCTTAAATATAGTTTAAATAGAATAATTTATCAAATTGTGTTGTGTGCTTGCGAGCTTACGCTTCCTCTTGACGTACTGCTTAACGCTGCCAGATCGTTTTTCAGTGCAGACGTGGCCAGATGGTTAATAGAATTGTTGCCAGATGCATTCCTGATATTGTCTTTGACTGATGCACTTATATTTAAAGGGAATGTTAGCCTTTTCAGCTCAAATTTTGATATTAAATGAATGAAAAATATGATTTTTGATATAAATTTAATTAAAAATTCTTTTATTTTTTGAAAGAAATGCTTAAAAAAGCTAAATAATTGATTGCAGTCTGCTTAAAAAAAAAAACAACAGAATATTATCATAAATATGCAATTTTATGAGATGCAGCAGAAATAAGAACAACAAATAAAATTATAAGACTGCAAATGTAAATTCAATTTCGAGACACTGCAGGGGGAACTTGCTTATAAACAGACAACTGCAACTTGACGAACGTCATCAAAATTTTTTACGATGCTTTTATAAACGAACCACAAACAAAAAAAAGAAGCAGAAGAAGAAGGAAATAAAATTATATGCCACATAAAGCTGATGACTGAACCAAGTCGCAGAGGTAAGCTCAGGTAAGTTAACAGTCATTAACGTATATCGGCCTATGGATGTAAATGACACATGGCCATGGTCAGCTTGGATCGAAGTTTTGCGATAATAAAACAGCCACAAAAGCAAAAGAAAAAACTTGCGGCTGCGATGATGATGCCGGAGAAATCAAGAAATGAAATAATAATAAATTCTCAACGGTAATTTACTTAAAAGTCGTAAAAGAAAATATGCAAATCGATTGCATTAATTTAATAATGATGATAATAAGTTTAAAGGTTTAAAAAGTAAATTATATATAAAAAAAAAACCCAAGTCCATTAAGTGTTATTAACAACATCAAAAAGTTATCGATAAATAATCGAATTTTGAATAATAAGTTTTAAAGTTTTTTATCAGCAAAAAGGGTAAATTATATATAAAAACATCAGTCTATCAAGTGTTATTAAAAAAAGGTTTATCGATAAATAATCGAATTTTGAATAATAAGTTTTAAAGTTTTTTATCAGCAAAAAGGGTAAATTTTAGATAAAAACATCAGTCTATCAAGTGTTATTTAAAAAAGGTTTATCGATAAATAATCGAATTTCGAATAATAAGTTTAAAGGCTTTTGATCAGCAAAAAAGGGTAAATTATGTATAAAAACATCAATAAGTGTTATTTAAAAAAGGGTTATCGATAAATAATCGAATTTCGAATAATAAGTTTTATGATTTTTGTTTAACAAAAAAAGAGCAAATTTTATATAAAAACATCAATAAGTGTTATTTAAAAAAGGGTTATCGATAAATAATCGAATTTCGAATATCAACGATATACATATATAGAAAATTATGCACAAATAAAGTAAATTGAAAGAAATGTTCCTACACCCGTAAAATAAAAACATTTCAATGTCTTTTAAAACAAATATTCACAAATAATATTAAAGAAATAATTATAAAAAATATATTTTAATGAATATTTGATTTTTCGTACTATTTTATACTCAATATTTCAAGTGATAATTGAAAAATTGATATGAACACAGCATATAATGTCAAATTGATGCAATGAACTGAACCATTAGCATTCAAAATAAAGTCAATAAGAGACAAACTATGAAATCGAAAACTGAACAACAACAAAACTTATCGACTTAAAATTAACTGCAAATCGTTAACAATAATTCAACAAGGTTCCGAACGCATTTGCATTTATAGATGACTATCCAATGAAGATCATGGAGGACTAGGACAACTAGTTTGAAGGCGACGCACGGAGTATGTCGGTACACTACTCTACAGATACATTTTATGTGCATATTTCACGCCAAGCGCGCCAACTTCGACAGTCCAACTTTGGCTCTGAACTGAAACTGAATGTTTTTTTTTTTTTTTGTAGCGGCCCACGACGAATTCATAAAGTATCTGGCAGTTTTAATGATTTCTGAGTTACAAGCTGAGCCCAGAGCTCAGGGTTTTGCGAGCTGCGTAGCTGGCAACAGGCGGCAATCCCCGTACGCAGCAGGTACAATGCAACAATTTGGCGGCAACTTATGACAGTTGCAACGATCGCAAATAAAACTCAAATGGCGAGATCGTAGCCAATGATGCTGCTGATCCTGAAATCTTCAAGCAAACGCTTGGCGAGCTGAGCGAGCGCTCTGCGCTGTGTGAGCAAGAAGCGAGAATTTATGCAGCTTTCTTGCCTTCGACGACATCGCTGTTGTTGTTGTTGTTATCTCGCTTACACTACACACAAAGAAATGACGCATAGCAAAGGCAGATTTATATAAATATTTAAAATAATGTATTCTAAAATTAAATTATTTGACTGTTTTTAGTCAATTTTGATACGTTTTGGGCTCTCACGTTTAATTGTACAACTGCATAGACGACAAAAAGAAGCGCGGCACGTCGCGAGATAGGAAAGAATTTAAGTTTTCATTAATTTACATTTGTTTTTGATTAAAAAATATTAATCAAAAAGGTAGTATAAGTAAACCAAGCAACGAACAGAAGTGGGACACGTCGCAATATAGGAAAGAATTCAAAGTTTTATAAATTTCTATTTGTGCTTTTAATAAAAATACAAAAATAAGCGAAAAATATATCGATCAATTATATAATTATATAGAAAGGAAATTAATTTAGATTCAAATTTTTTGTTTTTCTTTCAGTGTTCAGCTGTTGTTGTTGTTGGCGCTGTAAGCCGCGGCCTTCGTGCGCACTTAAATTATGAATATTACCAAATGGGTCAATTCGAAATAAATAAGCAAACGATCCACCGTCTACCCTGCACCGTGCACCGTCCACCGTCCATCGTCAGTTGGACGTTGCAAACTTTTTACCACCAAAGCGTATTGGGCCATCGAGCTTAACAGCCAAATAGAGTTGTCTTTGTCGCAATTTCTCATTGAGCTGTCGTTTTGGCCGTCGATTGAGTCTGGTTTTCTGGCCACGCCAAGACCAGACTCATCCACTGACTATACTGGGCGGCATATTGTTGTTCTTTAATAGTATCGCTCATGCATCTGGTAATCTATGTGCAATTAGCTGCGTACATCAGATTTAGTGTTCTGATTGCATTTGCCTCTCAAGTCGTTTATTGACCATAAATATGATATGAGATATATTTTTCGATGTTGTTGTTGTTATTCCTTGTTGTTATTCCCCATTTACTGCCATCCCACTTGCTTAGCTAACTGCTTAACTTGGCTTATCCGCCAAAATACAACAACAACAGCAACAGCAACAAGCGGAAATCTATTAAAAATTCTTTACGTTTAAATGCGAAATGGAAAAAGAAATAACAAAATTCTCATCAATTTACTAAAGGAATGTGTAGAGAAAGAAGTCATAATTCTCTTAACTATATATAGAATATTAGTCATAATTAAAAAATAAAATATAAATTTATTACAATAACTTGGAAGAGTTTAAGAATCGAGAGAGTTTCTAGGAGAAAATTGCAAAAGAAACTAGCTGAGAGAAGAATTTCAATTATTTTTAAGAGCGACATATTGGAATCTTTCTTAAAAATTGCTCCGAAGTTGCCTTGTTGAGAAAAGGGAGAATTGAAGATTTTTGAAATATCAATTGAAATGTTCTAGGGAAGTTTTTTAAGAATCTATGGAACTCAAAGGGGAATTTCAAGTTTCCCAATTATAAAATATATTTTGACTTTTTGTTTTAAAAGCGATCCTAAGTAACCTGTTCAGCATGGAAGGATTAAAGACGTTAAAAAGAAAGTAATGTTTTCTATATTCTTCAATAATTATATCAGATATCATTCAACATTTTCTAGGGAATTAAGCTTAAAAGAGAATTTCAAGTTTCTCAATCATTTTTTAGAGCGTCAAAATATATTTTGAAATTATTTTACAGATTTCTTTTAAGTGACTTGTGGAAAAAAAAAGAAGAATTAAGGACGTTAAAAATTAAATAATTCTTTCTATATTTACCTATAATAAAGGTTATATATTATTAAACAATTTGTTGAGAAATTTTAGAAGAATCTATAGATCTATCTATCTATCTTTATGGAGAATTTTAAAGTTCCTCAATTATATTTCAAAATGAAATTTTTTAAAAAATTGCTTCTAAGTTACCTTGTTGTACCAAGACGTTAAAAAGTAAACAAATACTTTTTATATTTTCCTATAAATATTCCATATATCATTCAATATTTTCTATAAAATATGTATGTTTAAAAACTATAGAAGCTTTTAGAGAAATTTTAAGTTATTTAATTATATTTTAAAGCGACAAAATATATTTAAGAATATTTTTAAAAATTTCTTCTAAGTTTCCTGCCAACAAAAGAGAGCATCAAAGGCATTATAAAGAAAATAATACTTTCCTATAATTATATCATTCAACATTTTCTAGAAAATATCTACAAAAGCTTTCAGAGGACTTTTAAATTATTAAATTATAATTTAGAGAATATTTCTGAATTTTTCAGAGCAAAGAAAACAATTCTTTTTCTATATTTCATATAAGAAAGTTCTATTATTATACCATATATCATACAATATCATATAGCGTTCCTCTCTTATCACTATAAGATAGCATATAAACATTATAACTGTCGCAACTTCTGAACTTTATGTCATTTTATATAGTATCATGTGGGTGAAGGTGATAAATCCCTCTTAAGTGTTTCTTCACTTAATGGCCACCATCCAATATAATAATATAATTTCCCCATTTAAAGAGAGAAACGCTTCCGTTTTTTTCGACGCATGCGCAACTTGCGTGGGATCCTCAAATGTGCTTGTCGATCGTAAATTAAACAATTTGTTTGAATAACGCTTTGTTTTAACACAATAAATTGGCCAAGAAAGTCATAAATTTTTATTAGCCCACGCAAGTGGGTGTAAAATAATCTCAAAAATATATAATTTAAGTGAAAAATTCTAATTAAATAAACAGAAAAGTTCTCTCTCTCGCTCTCTCTCTCTCTGTTTGGATCAAACGCTTTAAACGATGCTCTTTTTAGGGTCCAATAAAAATAATTTTTTTATTTTATTTTTATGACCATTTGCACATTTATTTGAGAGTAAAAACAAAAGCCACCACCAGGTGACCAAGCGTTCAGGAAAATCGGCAACAGTTGCACCTCTGTTGACCCAGCTGTCAAAAGATTATTTTTTTCTTGTTCTTTCTCTACTTGATTTGACCATAAACTTGTGACAAACAATAATCAGAGAGGCAACGAAGCGTTGGCCCATCAACAAAGTGACTTTTATTGTTATTTAATTGTTGAACTGTGTTCCTTCTTCTACTTCTTCTTCTTCTTCTTGTTTTTTTTTTTGTGGTACGCGACACATAAAACTTAATTTTATGCCATAAGGCAAGCCATAATAAAGTGAGCCATTGCCGTTGTTCGTCGAGTTCTTTGACGGAGCAATCCAACAAAAGTTTTTCTCTTTTTCTCTCTTTGCAATGACCCGCTGGGTTTTTAGTGTGAAAATCACTTAAGCGCGTTTATCGAATTTACGACATCTACTAGTATGGACGTAAGTAAGCTGATTGTCGGAAAAACGTTTCCGTTTTTACGACCTGTTGTTCTATTGCCATTTAAATTGATTTAGAACCATTTGAGAATTATTATAATTTTACACGATTTTAATATCGAAGAGTAAAAAATATAATTATTTATTAAGTAAAATTAATTGAAATTCATTAAATTAGTAACAAAAAAAAATACTACAAAAAATACTACAAAAAAAATACTAAAATATACTTTTAAAAAATACCAAAAATAAATACTAAAAAATACTAAGAATAAGTAATAATTAATAAAAATTATTTTTAGTATTTTTTTGGTATTTTTGTTGGTCTATTTTAGTATTTTTTTTTAGTATATTTAAGTATTTTTTAGACTCTTATTTATTTCATGAAATTATTGTTTTATAGCGCAAAAAAAA
>JBANCX010000254.1:0-23282 GCA_037040065.1 Dettopsomyia nigrovittata
AAAAATTAATTTTGTTTATGTTTAACTTATGAGTTTGTTTTTAACTTTTTTGAATAATCAATTATATAAATATTATTAAATTAAAAATTATATTTAATTTTTTATTGTTAATTTAAACTTTAAAATTTAAAAAAATGTTTACAAAATTTCAAAGAAATATTTATATTTCATTCAAATCACTTTAATTTAATTGAAAATTTTTCAATTATTTGAAAATTATTTACAAATTATATTAAATATTAATTAATTTTGTTTCATTTATTTTTTTTTTGAAGATTTTTTAAGATTTTTTTTAGATTTCAATAAAAATATATTAAAATTCAATTAATGAATATAAATTATTTCAAACACTAATTTCAAATTATAATTTTTTGGTAATTTAATTTGTATGTTTTATATATTATTATTATTATTAGTATAACCGGAAACATTTTCTCACACTTTCACCCACAAACACTCCTAGTTTCCACACTTTAGATGGAACATTCAATCAAATAGAGGCAAGTCTATGTTTGAACATTTCGATAAATATAAATGAGAATTATATTTTTATTTTGATATTAGCTAAATGTTTACTTTATTAATTGATTCGCTATATATATATATATATGTATATGTATATATGTGTTGTTTGTTTGTATTGTTAGTTACACACGTTCTACGTGCGATTTTCCGATTTTCGAATTTTGTGTGCGCCTTGGCCAGCTGTCGACTTGCAACTGAAAGCTAAATTAAGTTTTGCATTGCTCGAAAATGCAAGGACTCTCTCTCACACACACACACACTCTCTCTTTCTCTTTACACACACGGCACGAAAATCACGAAGAAAGTGTAAAGAAAGAAAAGGCGAAATCAGAGTTCGTTGGGCACAATTTTTCATTAATGAAAACTTGCGCCGGTTGTGGCAATTGCGCATGTGCAAAAGTAGTAAAAAAAAAAAAAAAAAAAAAAACTATAGAGGACAATGAACTTTTCTTTAGAAAATTAGTGGCTGTAAAAATTAAAAGAAATTTTTTAAAATAAAACATCAATTTAATAAATTAATATTAATATAATTATTTGAAAGTTAACCGCCAATATCCGACACTGTTATCGATAACATTAGCGATTATTTGACAACAGGGTGACCATTGCAAAGCAGTGGTAATTTTTTTTTTGGTATTCAGCATTTCATTGTTTACCCCGCAACGGTCACACTTATACACACTAAGTTTGCCAAATGTGCAAACGGAGGCAAGCGAGTGTCGTTTATATATATATATATATATATATATATGCATATATATAATAAATTGATTTAGTTTAATTATAAATGAAAATTGTGCTTGCAAATCAACATTTGACCATTGCCAAAAACTTTGTTTAATTCATCACAATACAAGAATTTAACGCATTTGCAGCGTGTTTAAGCCGGAAGCCGGAAAGTGTGCAAAAAAATCTAAAGAAAAGAAAACGAAAAGCAGAAAGGAAAACGAAGACTGCTAATGCGGTAAGTCAATTTTATTCAATTTGTGTGTATATGCAAATATATCTGAACTCTTTTTATATTTAAATCAATTGTATTCCGATGAATTTTTTGCATTGTTTTTTTTTTTGAGTTTTTGGCGCAATTCTTTCGGCTTTTTTTCTTCTGTTTTATATGCTGCCATTGAAAGTCTCTGCTGTTAGAGTGAGATAAACATATGCTTATATATGTATGTACTAACATATTTATACATATATGTATGTATATTATTTATGTAAAATAGTGAATTTATTGAATAATTAAATAATTGATTGATATTGCTTAGTTTTAAGTTAATTAACTGCGATTTTATTATAAAAAAGAATTTGCGGCATTGCAGTCAAATTTTTCATGTGGATTTTAAAAATGTACTAAATATGCCCAAAACGCGTGCTGCTTAAAAATACTTTGCAACTCTGCATCCAGTACAAACATTTAGTTCAAAGTATAATTGTAAAGTATTTTTCTATAAATCTTTTTTTCTTTTAATCGAAATATTTTGGTGGATTTAATTATCGAATTACAGTTCGCAATTAATTCCGTAGGTAAATACATGATTTTGAATTATAATTCAAAGTGCTATCGACTCTACAATTGTACCCCGTCCGTGCGCGCCATTTCTGTTGACTTTTTCTTCTTCCTGCGAAACTGCAGCACATATGTATGTATGTACATATGTATGCGTGTGTGTACACATATGAATTTGGTTCTGTGTGTGCATATGTATTTATACAGTGGTTGTTCCATTTGAAATTCCAGTGAAATTTATAAAGCTATAGAAACTAAATTATTTTATAAATATTCTCGTAATTTACAATTTTAGACTAAAATTATTTTGTTGTAACAAAAATTCAAATCAATTAATAACATATAATTATATATATAATAGCATATAATTAATATATTTAAATAAGTATATACATATCTATTAAATGAACATTTAAAAATATTCAATTACCGAGTGACCACTGTCTTTATGCACATGCAAAATAAATTTAAAAAAAAAATCACATTTTTGTTGTAATCATTGGTGTGAATATGTACATATGTATGTATGTATGTGTATGTGCAACAGTATGTATGCAAAAAGCAAGGTTATGTTGACGGGCGGGTGCATCGAAGCATTTTTCTGCATTCACGCTCTCTCTCTCTCTCTATCTCTGTGTGTGTCTGTCTGTAGTTTGATTGGTGTCTCTGCTCTGTTCTTCTTCTTTAGCGATAATGGCCTGGGCACCCTCGACAAGTTTTGAGGATGATTTGGTTGATTTAGAGCCAGATTATAATTTAATACATGGACAATTGGTATATGAGGCAATGCGAAAAAGTCAAGAGGACGAGTATTATATGCCACGTCCAAAGTCAACCTATGAATACTTGGCCAGACGGGAGAAACGCAACAAAGAGATTGAAAAATCTCTGGCCAATGCACAAACGTCAACGAAGTCAAAAGAAATACGCGCTAGTTTGGCCATGATGGAGCGCATACAGGAGATATCGGGTACTAAGCCATTGGGGGAGCATGCCTGCATGTCAGATTGGGATGATAAGAGTACGGTGGAAATGGAAGCGGTTGCTATGATGCGACATTTTGGCATGATGGCTGTGACAGATGGTGCATTATTGGCTCCGACTCGTAATGATCTATTGCCCAAGGGTAAAATACATATTGTACGCAATGGACGGCGTACATTTCCATTAATTTTGGATCCTGATTACTTTGAGCCGGGCCGAACACGACAGACATCGAGCAGTGGCTCAAACTCTGGCTCGAGCAGTTTCTCGAGCCTTTCAAATGAAAAATTGGAGTTCAATGGAAGCGATAGCAAAAGTAGCTCCTATATCAGTGCAAAATCAAATTTGGAGGATACTTTTAGTAGCAATGATAGCTATAAGGATATACCATATGAAGAATTGCTTGAGGATAATTCATTCGAATTTAAACCCAAAGATCAATTAAATAGATCTCGTAGGACAACTGCAAAGCGAACTACCAAAAAGATATATGATCACTGAAATGTTCTATTTACCTCAATATCATATTTGAAAACCAAGATAATTAGAAAAAGGATAAACTTATAATACACATTTTACTATTTTTTTTATTATCAGGAAAGTAAGTTATCAAAGTATAAAGGAGTCACTGAAGTGCCATTTCATATTCAATATATATTTTATATATTTATATTAAAATAATTACATTATTAATAATCTTAAATTAAATATATTATCAACTTAGATCGAGAAATGTTTCCTGATTTGTTGTTCACATAATGTTAAGTCAATTTTGTTGGTTGTTGCCTGCAGTAAAAAATTCGATATTTCCATAAAATATTCAAATATATATTTTGAATAACCATCAATCGTAACTACTACCATTGCAGATATCCTGTAATATCGAAAATTTCAGTAACATATTTTTAAGATAATACAAAGTTCTCGAAAGTAAACTTCAACAAATGTAAACATTTTGATTTATTAATAATCAAATTGATTTCATGTTTGTTTTTCATGCAAAATATTTTCACAATTGATAAAAACAAGATACAAAGATTCAACAAAAAAAAAATTACCCTTTAATAGTGGAGCGTGCTTGACTACGAGATACCCTGTACTATCCAAAACAGCAGTAATATCTTTAAGTTTCGAACGTAAGAAAAAATGCATTTTTTAATTAAAATGTAATTAACTTTTTATGAAAATAAAATTTTTGCTTTCTTTTATAATGATATTTTTACCATTGTCCGTCCGAACTAATATTATTATTGACATGTGTGGTGTTAATAAATATAATTCATGTTGTGTATTTTAATTTAAAAATATTTATATACATACATATGCAATATGATATTAACCATGTGCCAAATTGAAGCTTTCGATTTCCTTAGCAACCAACCAACCAACTCGTGCTCTTTTGTTCTGTTCCCTTTGACGATTGCCCTTTTATTCTCTTTTCTTTTTTTTTTTTTTTATTTATTTATTATTTGTTTTGTTTGTTGCTAAGCGAGGAGCTGCTCTGTGGCTCTGGCTCGGGCTCATGGAGGAGGCTGTTGTGCGTTTGTTATTCATGAGCTGCCAGAGCATTATTGCTGCTGTTACGCAGATATTTTATATGTAAAAATACAATATATGTATGTATGTATGTATATACATACATATACATACATATGTATGTATTTAAGAGTCATGCATATATACATACACACACACACACATTTATTTATGTAGAAGACATTCATCGGGGTAGACATCTCTCATACACATAAACAACAAACATACATACATATGTATGTATTTTATATAAACGTGTGTGTGTGTGTGTAAGTAAACGAGTCCCAGACATTTGTCCAGGGAGAGTTGAAAAATTTTGTAAGCCAAAAAAATGAAGACAAGCTTTGTCGCATTATGTATACCCTTCATTTTCACAATATATCAAAGTTAATTATTATTATTAGTACTCCTTAAAAATTGTAAATAATATTAAAATGAAAATATCTATATTTGTCTACATATATATACTCTCAATATTTACAAAGATCCAAAAAAAAAAAATAATAAAAATAAAAAGAAGCAACAGCCCTGCGCCGCCTTGCCGGCTGCCGGCAGTGTTCGGCTGATGCTGTTCGTATAAAATTTAACTTCTTCGGCAGCAGCTGCCGCAGCCGCCACATGGAACTTAAGAGGAACAAAGCTGTTTGGAGCGCGCATTGTGAGAGCGAGAATTGCAGCAAACCACCCGAAATATGCGTATATTGAACTCTCTCTCCTCTACTGCATCCACCTTTTTGGCGCGCGCAAGCGTAAGCTCTCTCTCGCCATCCATCTCTTGCGCTCTTTCGCTCTCTCTCGGAAGTTTCGAGTTGCCTGGTTCGTTGTGTCTGTATGTAGACTTGATATTATACAATTACTGTGTTCGCAGTTTCATTTTAACTTTGGTCCAGGACGAGTCGCTATTAAGAGCTCTAGGATAGTGAACAATTGCCGTCGTCTGCCGTCATCATTTAATCATCATTTACAACGTTCACTTAGTAGTATATAGTAGAGTAGAGCATCTGAAAGACAGATGCAGAGCAAAATGATGAGGACTCATCAAAATTTCAACAATAATTGTGACCAAAAAATGATTAAAAAACATTGGACTCTGATACTTTGGCGGTGTAGATACAAATGTATCTGGACCGGGCTTTTATTTGTGTCTATGTGTGTGTGTGTGTATGTCCATACTACGCTTTAGATTCCCTTGTTGACAGTCTGTTAGCGCGCGCTCTCCCGAGAAATTTTTTTGCTAGTTTTGTGAATAAAAAATGAAACGCGACGACGACGGATTGCAGACAAGACGAAAAATGTTCGGTTCGGAAAGGTGGTTGGTTGCTTGCTTGGGCCAGTCATTAAGAAGCCCTTGCCAGCAAAGAAATTTGTGGAGAGAATATAAAAAAAGAGCTTTAAAAATCTTGATTCATAAGACGCGCGTTTCAAAAAAAAAAAAAAAATGAAAAGAAATACGATTTGGATCGGTTTCTGCAATGGATGTGACGATGTTGCCTCCGTTGTTCTTACTACTCCAAAGGTAAAAACAAACCTGCAATGTTAATAAAAAATTACATTTAATTACGTGATTGCGCCGCCAGATTCATTTAAAAGACTTTGGGGTGGACGGTCACAAGCGGGACACAAGCGGGCGACCACAAAGACGACGACTCACAATAAGAAAAAGCAAAAAAAAAATACTAAAACCCGCTGCACTGGTCTTTGCCAGCCTGTTATTTCCATCTGAATCCTGGTTGACTACCACCAAGCCGTCTCTGTTTCAGTTTATATTTTATTTTAAACTTATAATTCAATTTCATATATTATCTGGAATTTTCCTACTTCGCACACATATTAAGGGCAAATATTAATCCGGTCAGCAGCACTCAAAAAAAAAAAAAATACTTTAAAAGAAACTTGTATTTGCCTTAGCTGCCTGCCTTATCGGTCTTATAGCCAGTTATTCGGCCAAAAAACAGCCCAAAGAGTCTCTTTTTTTATATTCCCAAAAGGCAGTTTGTTGGCAGTCTCAGGTTGTTACAGACACAGCAACACTTCTCGACAGTCTCAGTCACAGAGTCCTAAACAGTTTCAAGTTTTTTCTTATTTTTGTCGCTGTTGCTATGGGGCAAGTTTCACACCGGTCTGTGGCATGCATTTTGTAAAGGCTGCTGCTGTTCCTATAACAAACTCTATAAGCAAGGTCTTACTTAAAGAGATTGTACATATATAACCAACGTAACCAACAGAATTAATTCAAAAAATGTTTTGAACCCTACAAAAGTAATTAATTAATTGTATAGAGACGACTTAACTAAGTAATTATAGTCCTAAGGATCTATAGAACAGTTAAGAATATTATTATATTAAAAAGTTTATAAATGTTTTTTAGGAAAGCTCCAATTTCAATAGATTCAACAATTATATATTTAATTATTGTAATTATATTTCGAGAGTTAAGGTCAATTTACCACAATTACTAATAAGGATGCGCTTGGCATTGACCAACAGACCGACCTTAAAAAAAAGAAGAAAATTCATTATAGAGACGCCAATGTATCTTATACCAGGAGAGACGACTAAAAAATCGTTTATTTGTATTTATTTATTTATGTACCAGCAGCAGCATAGCAAGCATATCAGTTATTTCCGGACACTATTTGTTCCTTTCTCTGCTCTTGTCTTCTCTCTTATATCTCTTTTAACTTGCTTTGCCCACTCAGTCGTTGGCTCGACTAGTTTTTGGCCACTGCCGCCGCCTGCTGTGTTGCTGTAGTAACCTAGCATCCATGTCCATGTCCACAGTCACTTTTGCAACACGTTACTAAGGCTAGTGACTTTTTCAACTTGACTCGGTTTTTTGTGATGCCATCAAGCCGTGAAAATAGCCAACATACATATGTACATACATATACATACATATACATAGCTCTAGCTGGCTTATGTAGTGTGTGTGTGTGTGTGTGTGTGTGAGGCTGTTCTCTATGTGTATGCATTTGATGGTCCAGTGTTGTGTGTGTGTGTGTATCCAATAAAGAATCGCTTTTGACTCCATACACTGGACACTGGGCAGTTATCCTAGATTTTTACCCCGCCATAGTTTGTGTACATCATATATATGTACATCTTTACATACACAAGTATGTATGTGCGTGTTTCGATAGATTTTCTTTTTAATTATGCTCTAACCGAAAGGGGTATAATAAGGTTCTAATGAGCTTTGTAACATTACAATCTGTCAATAGAACTTCATTCGAACTTTCTTTAATTTTTGAAGAACTGATTCCATAATAATAGAAAACTTTGTATTCGGTACTTAAAATATTATATTATATCTTATTTCTTGAAGAATAAAATGGAATATAAATTATTATATATTTTGTTTTTTAGGTTTAAACTTTTATGTTTTAAAACCAATACAAATTATAAGAATTTTCAATATTATCTAAGGAATGAAAAATTCTTGTTTTTTTTTTTTAATTATAATTTAAAAACTGATTCCTATCTTTTATTCCTATATAAATAGATATTAATTTTCAGATTTCTTCAGACACTTTCCTTAAGTACACACCTTAAAATTTTCTTAAGCAATTCCAAAAAAAAGAAGAAGAAAAAAACATTTTAATGGCTAGCTTACCTTTGTATCCTAACTTAAGTAGAACCTAAAAATACGAAAAAAAATTTATGGGGAAAAAAAATAGAAAATAGGAAAGATGCGAAAAATACACAAACGCACGCAGGCATTACCAAGTGTATGTACATACATATGTATGCGTAAAAGAGAGCTAAAAAAATTCCACTCTGTTGAATGTAAATAGAGTACATACATACATACATACATATACGACAAAAATATAATGAAAAATGTTAATAGTAGTCGGCCTGTTGAACAAAAGCAACAGCAACAGCTACGTCAACAGCAGCGACGAGCTTCCACCGGCAAAATAGTAGTAGTAGTAGTATGCAGCCGAAGTCAATGCAAACGACGTCAGCGTCAACGCCGTCGTTTCTGCTAAGTCCATCCATCCATCCCAGCTTCGTCATTATTATCATCATTATGAACACGTAGGTACGTAAGAGAGCAGCAGCAGCGTACCTCTCGCTAAATCAAAGTTTAGCCGAATAGTTAAACGATAACAGGCAACGACGTCACATTTATTGTTTTTTTTTTTTTTCTGTATGAGAAGAGAGTGAGAGAGATTAAGAGAGCACGCGTGTCGTTAATGTGAGTTTTGCAGCGCAAAAGCTTTCTATTGCACACGCATATATACTTTGTGTGTGTGAGAGTAGCAGGAATTACACTAGGAAGCTGCGTCGGCAATTGATGCTGCTACTGCTGCTGTTATGTTTCTCTTCATTAAATGAAAAGCTTTATAACGTGGTAATGTGTGTGTATATATGATGTGTGCAAATTAAGGTTAGGATCACATTTACATCTAAAAGAAAATATTAGAATTTATTTATTTTAAAATAAATGATAATAAAAAAAAATATAACTTTTTAACGATTTTAATTTTAAAGTTTTAAATTAAAAAATAATATTAAAATAAAAAATAAAAACTAGGGAGGAAAAATGTGAAAATTTTAACAGCGCATGTGCTTGGCCTGTATTTGTTGTAGTCTTGTTCTTGTTGCAAGAGTGTCAACCATGACCATGCCAAAGGATGAATTATTGAAGCGGCTAAAAAAATAAACTTTTTTTTTCCTATAGTATGTACACCACAAAAGTTCATCATCATCAGAGGGCAGCAGCATCCCTATAAATATGTTAAAACTATATAATAGAATATAGTTGAAGATGTTGGGTTGTTGTGTGGCTTGTGTTTTTATGAATGACAGCGAAACTTTTGTGCATATTTGTGAAACTATTTTAATTGGATTTTCTGTTTTTTTTTTATTATCCAAATTCTAGCTATGTGAACAAACACACAAATGAATAATGTTCATGGCGACAGTAGCTAACAAAGGATCAAAAATAAAAAAAAAATATTCGACTTAAGAGGAACCCTCAGCAAAGGAACGTTGCTCACACGAAAATATGGCGACGGCTAATGCAGCGATACCGGTAACCCCAACGCCGCCAACATCAACAGCGACACGTGAATTTGTCGAAGGATGGACATTGGCTCAGACACTAGGCGAAGGTGCTTATGGCGAGTAAGTATTTGGGATATGTATAAAGAACACCCTGTTGCAGTGCACTCTCTGTATGTGTGTGTGCGTAGAGTTTCAAGTCAATAAACCGGAAACGCGACAGCACAACGCAGGAAAAACGCGTATTTCCGGCGTATTTTTCTTTTTTTTTGTTAAATAAGTCAGCTACTCTCTGCCGCGCTGTTCAAACTCATTGTTGTTATGCGCATGTACCAAACTTGAACCAACAAAGCGCCGACAGGAGCACATTGCACTAAACATTCTCTATATATGTACGTATATGTAAATGCACATAGACAAAGGACGTACGTCCGAGACAGCCGTACAATCAATTTCGTCGGTATTTTGTATTCCATATCATATATTTAACTTATTTTGTTTTCCTTTTCTACAGAGTTAAATTGTTGATCAATCGTCAGACGGGTGAAGCTGTTGCAATGAAAATGGTGGACTTAAAGAAACATCCAGATGCTGTAATCTCTGTACGTAAGGAGGTTTGCATACAGAAAATGTTACAGGACACACATATCTTGCGTTTCTTTGGCAAACGTTCGCAGGGACATGTTGAATATATATTTTTGGAATATGCGGCCGGTGGAGAGCTATTCGATCGCATTGGTAAGAAAATCGGCAATAGAAATAAGGGAAATAGAAAACTCTTTAATAAGTTAAAAGTAAAGTCATCCAATGTTCTATAAAAATAGGTTCAATTTGGGGTACAATTTATACAAACTTTTGGCATTTGTTTTGACACCATAACAAATAACAAATTACAATTTTCTCTTTTATAATTATCAAAATGACAGCTAAATAGTATGTCCATCAATATGGAATGCAAGGATTGTCTAATTATTGAGAGAGAGAGAGAGAAGAGCTTGACAGCTAACTGATGCTGCTGGCGCACATTAAATTGCAAAACAAATAAATAAATAGTTGGTCAAAAATGTAATAAATATTACATAATTATTTTATTTTAAGTTGGATCAGTTAAATTTAATTAATATTTTGATTATTTTAAATATTCTTCCTATATATGAACTTATATAGATTCTTTAAAATTTATTTTTATTCACTTTACAGAGCCCGATATTGGAATGCCACAACATGAGGCACAACGTTATTTTACACAATTATTATCTGGACTTAATTATTTGCATCAACGTGGCATTGCTCATCGTGATTTAAAGCCAGAGAATCTATTATTGGATGAGCATGATAATGTTAAAATCTCTGATTTTGGAATGGCAACAATGTTTAGGTATTAGGTACAAAGCAAATTTACAAATTATATTTCAATAACTTTTGAACAAAATTTCAACCCTTTATTTTATTGCTCTCTCATTATATATAGATGTAAGGGACGTGAACGTCTATTGGATAAGCGTTGCGGTACATTGCCATATGTAGCACCAGAGGTTTTATTGAAACCCTATCATGCACAGCCAGCGGATATTTGGTCCTGCGGTGTTATATTGGTCACAATGCTTGCGGGTGGTAAGTTTATAATAAAATTTTGAGTTTTGTGTGTGTTTTTTGAAGTGTGTGTGTGTGTTTCCCTATAAAGATTTTATAAATTTGTACTGAGTTAAATTAAAGCACAATAAAATAGTTGACGATAATTAATCGTTATTATTTATCGTTATTTCTCTATAAGTTCACATTTCTCATTTGCTCATTTGCCTGTCAACAACAAACAACGCTTGCTATTGATCAATATAGTAAAATGGCACCAAAATTTTATAAATTTTTTGCTTATTATTATACACACGCAATACATCATCATATTCATCTGCAACTCTCTCCTCTCTCTATATATTCATTTTTTGCTGTTTCTTTGGTATTCTAGCTGTAGATTGTTTTCATGTTTTGTATCATCTAAAGCTTTTATACCAAAGCTCCAGCTTAAATTGCTTGCCAACGCACCCGCCAAACAACAACAACAACAAATAATAATAATAATAGTAAGAAAAATCTAAAAACGCGCAACAAACACAAAATCTCCTCAGTGCACGATTATTTTTGTTAAATTTTCCTAAACGATTTGCACGTCTGCTGCACGCTATCCTCTAAGCCGCTAAACCTTTCCGTTTAAAAGTGTAAAATAACTCTTATATCTATTCTCTTTCCTCTCTTAGAGTTACCCTGGGATCAACCCTCGCCCAATTGCACAGAGTTTATCAATTGGAAGGATAATGATCGTTGGCAAACACAGACACCTTGGAGTAAATTGGATACATTGGCTATATCCCTGTTGCGAAAAGTGCTTGCGAGTAGTCCAGGATCACGTTTAACTCTTAATAAAATACTTGATCACAAATGGAGTAATATGCAATTTGTGGATCATGGTAAGTGGAAATAATTTATTATATTTGTTAGTGAGATCATTTAATGAATTCTATGGATAAATCGGCACATGGCATCATCTGGCAACTCAGGTACTTAGTGACTCTCAATTGATAAATTCCCATTGCATACTTTGAGGGTTGCTCTGTGCCTGTGCTGCACATGTTTGCAAAACAACAAACAAGAAGGAACAATAATATATAATACATACATAGTGATAGTGTTAGTGATATTGAAATCTCTTGACACGTTTTTGCTAAAATTTCCATTGCTTTGGCGCTTTAGCTGTATGATAGATTTTAAATACTTCATAAAGCTAGATTACCAAAGCATTGGCATTTGTTGGCTCATCTTCATGAACTAAAGTGGACAAATTTTATATATAAATAATAAATAATTTGCTTAAAATAATGTGTAATTTATGTTTAATTAAATTAATTTTTTTTTAGAATTTTCTTTTAACTGATTTTCTTGCAAGATTGGCAAATAAATATATTTTTTAAAATTAGTTTTTTATTAAATAATTTAGAAACATTAAATAATTGTTATTTGTGTTGTTGCTTGCTTGTTTTTTTATTGTTTCTTTTTAATTATTTTTATTATTTCAATTTTTTTTTATTTTGCATATTATTTGATCTTTGGTGATTTTAGCTGTATGATGTTTAAATATTTCATAGAGCTTTATTACCAAAAACCAAATGGTTTTTGCACTGCTTTCGTTTCATTTTGTGTTCAAAAATATATTTTTTTAAGTTACATTACATATTTGAAATCATTTTTCTTATATTTTCACATTTTTTCATCGACAGATCGTTCCTATGATTTGGTTGATTCGGCAGCCGCTTTGGAGATCTGCTCGCCGAAGGCAAAGCGGCAACGTTTGCAATCGAGCGCACATTTGAGCAATAATTTGGATGATTCGATATCACGTAATTATTGCTCACAGCCAATGCCGACGATGCGTAACGATGATGAATTTGATGCACGACCACGTAATGGACGCTTAATGAATGGCCAACAGGATGATGATAATCAGGCATTGGCACAGGAGGCACGTTTAACCTATTGCTTCTCACAGCCAGCTATGCTGGATGATCTATTGCTGGCGACACAAATGAATCAAACACAGAGCGCCTCATCACAAAACTATTTTCAACGTTTGGTGCGTCGCATGACGAGATTCTTTGTGACGACACGTTGGGATGATACCATAAAGCGTCTTGTGGGCACCATTGAACGTCTCGGTGGCTACAGTTGTAAGGTTAGCGATGAAGGTGTCGTTACAGTATCGACCATTGATAGACGTAAATTGCGTTTGGTCTTTAAGGCCCATATCATTGAAATGGATGGTAAAATACTCGTCGATTTCCGTTTATCGAAGGGTTGTGGCCTAGAGTTTAAACGTCGCTTTATTAAAATCAAGCATGCCCTGGAGGATATTGTGCTCAAGGGACCAACAACATGGCCAATTGCGATTGCTACCAATTCGGTGCCTTAGCTTAATACTTTTAAAATATATTTGTGCTATTTTCTAGTTGTAACACTCATTTGTGCTAAATAATTTATATTCATTGTAAAGTATGTTCTATGCATACTTTTGAATCATATGTAAAACCTCTTATTATGTGATTTGATTAATTTCATGTATTTTTATGAATGTGAATTAAGTTTTTTTTATTATTAACTTCTCGGACGTGTGCTGTTTGTATAGCATTCAGACATATTATTGCATCATATTTTTTAAGTAATTTACTTTAACATCACCTTTATATGTAAGATTAATTGTAAGTTTATGAAATACGATTTTATTTTATTAATTTTTGTTAAATGTTTCAATAAGTACCTAAAACTTAAACGTTATGACAGACAAATAAATCGATAACAGATTTTTAATAATTAAAATTGAATTAATTTTTCGAAAGGAGTTTTCCCAATTCTAGAGATCCAACGAAACGTGGGGCAAACTGTCTAGTGAGAGTTCTCAAGCAATAAAAACAAATTTTGTTCATATTTTTAACCACTTTTATTTGACATCTAATAACATTTTGAATAATGCATAACGCCATGGCAATATTAACCGTGTTTATATAATAAATAGTAACAACAATAGTTAAATAATGGTACAATGCGCCCAATGCGGGAACTTTATATATGTAGCAGCGGCTGCTTGGTTTATGTTGATGATGATGCTGCATTCATGGCTATGGCTGTTTTTTAGTTGTATGTTTAAAATAAAGTGGTGAGAGGCGGTGTTATAGGTTCAATAATTTATAATTTATATAATATTTTTTGTATCTAGTGTAGGCTGACTGATAGATAGAGAATTGTTTTTTTTTTTATAAATAATGATTAGATCATAGACGTAGTTGTTTAATTAAATGTTCGATAACGAAGTAATATATTCTTTTAATAGGATGCAAGTCCTATGTATGCCCTCCATGTTGTTAGTTGACGAACACCCCTCATTTTTCTACTATATTCTATATAAATCATCTGGGTGAGTGTGAGTGGCTTTGGAATTTTTTAGTGAGAAGTCGAATATTTATTGAGGCTTCCTGAAGTTCTTGCCGGCGAATTTGACGCCCGAACCGATTTCCTCCTCAATGCGCAGAATCTGGTTATATTTGGCCAGACGCTCTGAGCGGCAGGGTGCGCCAGTTTTAATTTGTCCAGTGGACAGACCAACAACCAAATCACCAATAAACGAATCCTCAGTTTCACCAGAACGATGAGAGACCATGGTGCCCCAGCCGTTCTTCTTGGCCAGCAAATGAGCCTGAATAGATTCGGTAACTGTACCAATTTGGTTTACCTTCAATAGCAGACAATTGCAAGCGCCCTTCTCGACGGCAGTGGCAATACGCTTAGGATTGGTAACAGTCAAATCATCACCAACAATTTGAATTTTTGTATTGCAGGTCAAATTGGTCCAAGCATCCCAATGATCCTGATCGAAGGGATCCTCAATCGATACAATGGGGAAATCCTTAATGAATTCCTGATACATATTAGCCAATTTCTCAGGTGATAGCCATTGAGACTTATCGGTTTGTGGATTCTTAAAGTCCAGATCATATTGACCATCACGGAAGAATTCCGAAGCAGCAACATCCATACCAATTTCAATCTATAAAAATGTAAATATATAAATAATTATATATAATCTTTATTGTTTAGAGTTCTCTGCTTACCTTGCCGGTGTAGCCAGCCTTGGCAATGGCATCACTAATCAGACAGAGAGCCTCCTTGTTGGATTGAATATTGGGTGCAAAACCACCCTCATCACCAACGGCAGTAGCATCCAAACCAAACTTGGCCTTAATAACATTCTTCAAATGATGATAGACTTCAGAACCCATTTTCATGGCCTCAGTGAAGCTGCTAGCACCAGTTGGCAATATCATGAACTCCTGCATGGCCAATTTGTTGCCAGCATGGCTGCCACCATTGATCACGTTAAACGCCGGCACTGGCAATATAATGTCCTTGTTGCCAGCCAAATCAGCAATATGTTTATACAATGGAACATTCTTTTTAGCAGCGCCAGCCTTGCAAACAGCCAAGGAAACACCCAAAATGGCATTGGCACCAAATTTACTCTTATTCTCAGTGGCATCCAATTTCAGCATGAAATTATCGATAGCCGCCTGATCGACAACATCCAAATTGGCCTTAATTAGCTCAGGACCCAAAGTTTTGTTCACATGACCAACAGCCTGCAATACAGACTTGCCATGATAGTTGGCCTTATCGTTGTCACGCAACTCCAGAGCCTCATGGACACCAGTCGAGGCACCCGATGGCACTGCAGCACGGAATAGACCCAAATCGGTGGTCAAATCAACCTCAACAGTGGGATTACCACGTGAGTCATAGATTTGACGTGCTTTGATCGATTTAATTGTCATATTGCCTCCTTTGGAACTAAAAATATAAGTAAATAAATTAAAAATAAATATTTAATTTTTTTATACAACATTTATACATTTTTTTTTGTTTCTTGGTATTTTATATAGATTTTTTAAATTAATTAATTTGATTTATTATTATTTTCTTTAATTTTCATTTCATATTTTAGTATTTTATTTAGTTTTTTTTTTTAATTTACTATTTTCTTAAATTATTTTTATTTAATTTATTTTATATTTTTTCTTTCAATATTAAATTCTTAAGAAATAATAATAAATTGTTGACTGTATTAAAGTGATGTTAATGCGGTAAAAATATCACAAATTGAACAATTTAAATATTTATCAATTTATAAATATAAAATTTTTTAAATTATTTAATCCAATTATTAATTTTTTGATATATTTAATTTGCCTTTACACAACACTGAATTACTTTTCATCAGCTTGCAGGCGGGCAGCACCCGTATGAATGACCTCTACAGTGTGTTTAAAGGTCACATAGCAAAAGTAAGCGAAATATAATGCCCAAAAAATCATGCAATAGATGGCGCACCAAAAAGCGAAAGTGCAATAATAAAAGAATATTTATCTTTATTTTGCAACATTTTAACAATAAATTTAAACTGCAAATATAAATATATATGTATATATGAAAAGATATACATATATATATATATATATATTTTTTTTTATAGCTGCCTAAGTTAGGTAATCATTTGATTTTATATAAATTTTTATATAAAATTTTTTGCACTTTGTTATAATTTAAATAAATGCGAATATAAAGAAAAAAAACGTTTTGCACAATAACTCCTACACGTATACATACCAAGAACTTTTATATTTGATATGCTGAAATCCCGATGAGAGCGATTCGAGCGAGCTTCCGGCTTGGCTGGCTGATTTGATACTGAACGGGCAGTGAGCTGAGTAAATAAGCTGTTGGGCTGTTTGCGTTTGCACCGAACTATGTAGCGATGTGTATAAACGCAGAGCGCGCAGTGCAAATATGTTCGCCATTGTTGTTGTTGTTGTTCACGATGTGGATGTAAAATTGGATTGTGGAACGTAAGCTGCGTATGCGTCCTCCAGACACAATCCAGTTCAGTATGTTGGATTTTATTTGTAGGCGTATGCTAACCGGCTAGTTAAGTGAAAAGATGCATACATATGTATGTATATTTATATATTGACCTTCTCACAAGGTTAGCCTGAATAGCATCCACACATGAAATTTTAAATTTATTTGGCTCTGCTTTAGGTTACCAAAAAATTAAAATTTCCTGACTAAAAACTAAAAGTTTATAATAAATATAAAAAATTCTCAAATCGTATCTTTCAAAAGTTTCTACAACACTGACACTATACAACACTGTATATCGATAACAATCGATGTATCGATAGTACAAGTAAAATAGCACGCGGCTGATTTTGTATAGTTTTTGTTTTTTTATAGTAACACAAAAACATGCCTCTTAAGCCACAAATTGTTATGCCGGGCGAGCGTATACCGGCTGTCGAGGAAATGGCCAAAGGGAAGCGTATTATATTGGGGCCGGGACTGCGCCGAGTGGACAATACTGTGGTGGCCAGCAAAGCCGGTCCTTTGCGCCACAAAGAACCAAACACCTTTTGGGTGGATAACTATCAGAGACGCTATGTGCCAGCAAGGGGCGATTTAGTTGTTGGCATTGTGAAGACACGCAGTGGTGATGTTTATCGCGTAGACATTGGCTCAGCAGACTTGGCATCGATTTCATATTTGGCCTTTGAGTCAGCAACCAAAAAGAATCGTCCAGATTTAAATCCCGGAGATTTACTCTATGCACGTGTGCTAAATGCTAATGCTGACATTGAACCGGAGCTCGTGTGCGTCAATTCGAATGGAAAGCGCGGCAAATTGGGTGTCCTTCAGGATGGTTTCTTCTTCAAGTGTAGCCTGAATTTGGGACGACTGCTTTTACGTGAGAATTGTCCAGCTCTTGCGGCATTAACGGAGGAATTGCCTTTTGAGATTGCTGTGGGTGTGAACGGACGCATTTGGGTTAAGGCACATTCTACGCGAGAAACTGTTGCTTTGGCCAATGCACTTATGACACTGGAACAAGCTGGCTATACGGAGGTAGACAAGATATGTGGCAATCTAAGCGATGTGTTGCAGGCTTAATTATTAGTTTATAAGAAAAAATTGTTAACATTTTAAATTAGTATATTTTCTATTGATTTAATACACAAACTATAATCGATAAATGTTTGTACTGCCATCATTAGGCGCTATTTGCCTATCGATAGCTACTACCATCATATATGCTCTGTTTATGCCATCTCCATTGACGCCAGCAGCTGATCGCTGTTATCATATTTGAGAGCAAACCTATGTGCAGAGGTACAAAGTGCGTAGTTGTAGTTAGTATACAAAAATATGTCATTCCTTGAACTATTGCTCATTCTGCTGGTGGTCTACTATGTTGTCTATGTGCTTCTCTGGATCACTTTAGACTGCAATGTAGCGCTTTGGTACAATATACGTTTTGGCCGCTCACCATCAATATTGCGTGGCCAGGTGGTCTGGGTGACAGGTGCATCCAGTGGCATTGGACGCTCGTTGGCTGTTAGATTGGCACGCGATGGCGTTCGCTTGGTACTCAGTGCACGTCGTGTAGAACAACTCGAACAGGTGAAGGCCGATTGTTTGGCAGCCTCAGCTGGTCTGTTGCTGGAGAAGGATGTGCTTGTGCTGCCAATGGATATGTTGGAAGTGGATAAGCATCAAACACATCTAAATACTGTAGTCAAGTACTTTGGCCACTTGGATGTATTAGTCAACAATGCTGGTCGTTCGCAGCGTGCCAATTGGACAGAAATTGAAATCCAAGTTGATCGTGATCTCTTCGAATTGGATGTGTTTGCTGTGGTGCATCTGTCGCGTCTTGTTGTGCGCTATTTTATGGAAGAGAACAATGGCAGGGGACATATTGCAGCAACTTCCAGCATTGCTGGCTTTGCACCAGTGCCCTTCTCAGCCACCTATTGTGCTGCCAAACATGCTCTAAATGCTTATTTGATGGCCCTAAAGGTCGAGCATCGTAAACTAGATGTGACTGTCTTTGCACCGGGTCCAGTAGCTACAGACTTTCTACTTGAGGCATTCACAGGCACTCAGGGCAATAAAGTGGGCCTCAGTACGGCAAATCAGAAACGTTTGACGGCAGATCGTTGTGGTGAACTCTTTGCAGTTGCCTTGGCCAATAAAATGGATATCGTTTGGTGTGGCCGCTTTCCGGTCAATCTGATGGCCTATTGTGCAAGGAATGCGACTCTAACCAAATTACTTGGCCACTTCATGACTGAGAAAACCTTGAACAAAATACGCGAAGGTAAACTTTAAGGTCATCGCTCGTCCAGATTGTATTTTAGATAAGCATAATTTGTTATTTTCGAAAAAAATAAGTTAGATAAACTGTAAGAATTCTTTTTTCTAATCTTGTTATACAAACATTTGTTCCATCAACTCAGATAATAAAATATTTTGTATTTATTTATCAACTAAAGCAGCTTTGATATGCGCTGCAATCTTAACGCGTTTTCTCTTTGCTGTGCTTTGTTTTAGTTTTTGAGTTGGAGGCGCACTTTCAAACTTTTGTTTTTTACTCTTTTTACAGGAGAGTGGATTTGGATTTTTTGGTTTATTGATTTTTTTCGGTTTGTTGTCAGTTTCCTTTGATTGTAGTCCCTTTTGCTCTTTCATATATTGGATTTTATCTGCCTGCTTGCCCAGCATTAGATTCTTGGCCTGCTTTTGTACCCATTTCTTAGACGCTGTCGATGGTGCTTCCAGCACAGGCGTCGCTTTGTTCAAATAGAGAAGACAACGGCCTGGTATTTTACGTAAGCTTCCCTGGAGTAAGCGATCCTGGGAGGCAACCACATAACGATTGTCTTTGGTCTTCAATGGAACAATATAGATATTTAATTTTGAGTTTCATTTAATATAGGATCTACTACTCACCATGGACTTGATGCATTTGGAGGCTTCGACTGGTTTACCTTCGTGACCGCATTTGTGGACATGAAATTGTTTAACTATGGCTGTGGCTCCATTTAAGGGTGCTCCCAGTGCCTCTGCTTCCAGTATAATGCATTGCGTTGTTAATAACTTTACATTGCATTGAAAATATTTCCTTATTTGCTCTTCAATGCCAATTTTATGCTGTAGAGCTGTCTGACAGAATGTGGCATCGATAAGCACCTGATAGGGCTCACGATAACTAAAGTTACTTGCGTAAAATGTTAAAGTTTTATGTGATTTCTTAAATCGTGAGATTTTCATGGCGTTTATTTATTTACAGGCAACAAGTAGCAAGCATGCTGTTTACTAACTATCGATAAATATATCGATATACGAAAAAGTTGCTATTGACCAACCACCACAATTAGTCGTACTTAAATTTCTAATTATTAACCAACACATTTATAACTACTTGCTGTAATCATTGGCGCTGCCAACTTAACAACTCTAAACATGTTAAGTTTTTACGTTATACAACACTGTTAAGTTTGAAAACTTTCAATATTGGCGCGTTTAACAACAAAAGCAAGAGCAATTGTATTTCAACCACCTTTCAAACATTTTCACCCCCTTTCTACATGTTGTGTTAGCATTTTCAGTTTAGTTTTCCTTTGTTTTTTCTTCGATTTATGTGGACTAGCTTAGTTTTCTTTTTGCTGTTGCTGCCGCAAGCCTAATTTCATTTTCATATATTTTCTGCGCAATTAAATAGTTAAAAGTTTTCGTTTAAATTTTTTTTTTTTAATCAGTGAAAGTAGTTTTCTTTGTAATCGCGTGTTATATTTTCAATAATATAATTGTGCATTATTGTTTGTATTATGGGGCATCAAGATAATGTTAATACATACATAGTACATATATATACAAAAAGTGTTTGTCTAAGGGTGTAAGTAATACTATGGAATCTAATCATTCTTATTATAAGATTATAATTTATATTTTTTATTTTCGCTTTTCCAATTTTTTAATTATTGCATCTTTATTGACTTGACCGTTTGTTAGTAGTTTCCATTTTAGTTTTTTTTTGTTTTTTTACTACGTTCGTAATACTTTTAGTATTATTTTGCACACTATCGCTGGTAGCGCAACAATTTGCCTTTGAATTGAACGCTTATCATGCTTGAGATTGCTTTGCCGCTAGAGAAGTGTTGGATCAGTGTTGGAGAGGGGCAGCAGACTTAGTATAATTTTTTTTTCTCCTTTGTCTTATGGGACGTATCAACCGACCAATGTTGGTCAAGTTTATGCCTCTAATGATAAAGTCAATGCATTGCAATGCAATATGCAGCTGGGCACTTGATCTCATTATTATTACTATTATTATAATTAATTTTTTTTTTCTCATTTCCATTTGCAATTTTTTTTTAACTGTGATTGCTTATGAATCAGTGTTGAGAATTTAGCTTTTTTGATGAATAGAATGGAAAAAATGTTGAAAAAATGCTGATTTCTTTTAAAATATGGATTGCATGATCTACAAAATTTGCAGTGCATAATTAAACTGATAAAATATCATTTAATGATCGAATATATAATATTAAATATATCTTAATATTATAGTCACACACTTGTCATCAAGGAAAACAATGAATTCATTTTAAATTTTGATGAGAGATGAAATGAAAAATATATCCAACAAATTGTTTTTTTTTTTCAATACTTTTTTCCAATATTTTTTGTAAACGGTCAATCCCCTGGCTTACGTCGAATTCGTAAGTCATAAATCATTTTAAAAATCCATTGAAATGACCAAAGAAACAATTTTGAAAACAAAAATATCAATCCAAAAAAAAAATTCATTTCTTTTTTAGCTTTTACCTTTTGCTGATCGATCGTGAATGCTTTTTGTGTCTTCCCCACAAAATAGCACGTGATGCGCATAACTAAAAAAAAAATAAAAATTTTTCTTACGTCAAAAGATTTCGACGTTTCCGGTGTGAGGCGGTGATACGTTGTAGAATGAAAGCTTTATGCAGCACAAAAAGGGTGTAAACCTTATTCTATCAACTATTTAGATATGTATCGGCGAAATGCAATCCATATTTGTTAAAAAAAAATAATATTCTGATGATTTTTACTATCCATTCATAAAAAATTCTATTTTTTGGGAGTCATTAATGTATTCTCTAATTTGAAATTCATTCATAAAGACTAATAATTATTTTTAAATATATATTTTTCGTAGTTTGTTCGATCCCATCCCATATACTATATATCTTTATTTACAATCGATTCGATTTTGTAGCTTGGCGCATGCAAATCGATTTGGCTTAGAATCTTACCTATTACGAGCAGCAGCTTCACCACTCAGACGACTCGTCATAAGGCCCAAATGACTTGTGCATTTGTTTAGAACATACTTGGGTTATATGTATATATAAAATATTTCAGCTTTTTTTTTTTTTTGGCTTATTAAAAAACAGTTGGCGTGCCAAGTGTTCCTTTTAGTTATTTAATGCGATTTTATTTTGTTGCGAATGAATGAATGAATAATTAAATAAAATTGTCCACCTTTGCTGCTATATTTAGTAAAAATCTTTTTTACCCTAGCAACCTGACGACCTCTGACAATAGAATTACTAATGAGTTTATATATATATATATATACTAGATATTAAAAATCATTTTTTTTATTTGTTCTTCTCTTTTGATATTTTTTATTGTCTCACTGAATTGTCTCGTTGACCTTTACCCATAAAATTTTATATATATTATATTATTCTTTAAATGATATATGTTCTTGTTGTATAATAATAATTATAATAATATAATAAATAAAATGTGAATTATAATTATTTTGTTAGTATTTTTTTAATACAACTTGTATCGTAATCACATGTGTAAATAAAACTGAAAGTATTTTTTTTGTTGTAATCTATTAAAATTCAACTAACATATATCAATATAATATAAACAAATAAATATTAATATTGTTATTATTGTACTCATGTTGTTAGTCATTATACATAATGATTAATAAATAGTAGTTTCAATTGTGATATAATTAACAATAATAGAATTAAATAAGTAATATTATCTAGAAAAGATACCTAAAACTTCAAATTTGAGAGCAAGCGGTCAAAGTTTGTTGACTTTCTAACGTTTAAAGCCAACGATAACTATTGGAAGTTTCGATTTTTTTTTTATCGATATTTACATTTCTTAACAGCCCTTATGCCTATTAGTTTCAACTTTACTTTATAAACAAGTAAGGAAGCTCTAGTCGAGTGTGCTCGACTACGAGATACCCCGATTCAAGTGCTAGCGATGTCGACCA
>JBANCX010000255.1:0-17117 GCA_037040065.1 Dettopsomyia nigrovittata
AAAGAATTGTCTCAATTATAGAGTATTCATTGAGTCGTCTTAGTTCGTCAGTTGTCTACCTTTATGTTATTGTTATGTGTTATGCACACATGCTACATATCACGCACACATACACGAAAAAAAAACTTTTACTTACTCGGCATTTTTGTGTATTTTAATGCTTACAGACTTTGGTTTTGCTAAACTTTTGGCCAGCATCAATAACAAATAACAAAGACCAAGTGCCAAGAACACAATTTGAAAACTTACCTACAAAGAAAAAAAGAAAATACAAATGATTAAATAAAAATAGCAAAAACAACAATAACAATAATAATAATATGTACATATAATAACAAAAATAATGTCAACTAATTAGACGCGCGCCCACGTTGCGTATACGCCGCATTGTGCATGTATTTGGTCAACGCACTCTCAAGGCTGCCGCCATTGGCGACTAGCAGCAGCAACAGCAATAGCAGCAGGAGCATTAGCAGCTGCAAGCATGTCGCTAATCATAATTTTTGATCAACAAATTAATTAGCATGCGCCTGAGTGTGATTGCAATTTATTGGACACCAATTGAGAGATGCACAAAATTTTCATTCATAAACATTACAAAAGAGCAACAAACGAGCGCCAGCCAGCGCAATGTCCGACTCGGAGGCAACAAAACTAAATTAATTGCTAGCAAATGTTGCGCGTGTGTGCTGCAACCACATCATAAACATACAAAAAAAAAAAAGAAAACATTTTCAAAATTGAAATAAATGTTCTAACATTATGATGTCGTCATGTCTAGTGTTGCGACTACAAACAACAACACCCACAAAATGCACCACACACACCCAGCCAAGGCGCGCAAAAAAAAAAGTTCAAAGTTGCAAAAAGGAACAAAATGGGAAAATCTTTAAAACATAAAAGTTTTTCGCACGTTTTAGGTAAGAGTTTGTTGGGACACAGCGTGTAGCAGTGGGTGGTTGGTTGCTTAGCTGGCTGCTGCCAGAGGTGGACGGTTTGGGGCATATTATTCATAGCACATATTTCGACGGTTTTTGGCAATAACTGAAGCTATCAACTGAGATGCCGGCGCTGTATGTGTGCATAATGCTGGCAAATTGAAATAAATAATTGCAAATATTATTGGGCACTCAGGGCGCATGCCAAATGGCAGCAACAACTATAATAACAACAAATAAAAAATAAAAACAAGCATAGCTATAGCCAAAAAAGAAAAATTCGACTCGCATAGTTTCGCAATAATTTTGTGATGACTCAAAATGCATATAGAAAATTAAAAACCATAAAAATAAAAATAAAAATACACAAAAAAAAAAAAATTATTCTCTGTATATTACACAAGATTCATCTAATAACCAATACAAGCAACAACCAATTTTGTATATGAACCAAGTGGGGTTTGGCTCGAAATTGTTTGCCTGATAGCTTCAAGTATATTGAAATAAACTTTGGTAAACAAGATAAGATAGACGTAAAGAGAGGTCACTTAAGAATAAAGCAGCTTTGTGGTAAGATAGAAAACTGAGTATTGACATTGATTGATTAAAGCCAGATAAACGTATGAATGAACTAAGAGATCGCTTAGTACCGATTTAAAGCTCTAATACATAAATATATTTAATTTATACCCTTATTTATATATAATACATACATATGTATATATCCCCTATTTCTTTTCAAGTAACTCTTCTAACTTAAATGGCCTTAAAACTATACCACAACCAACAACAACGAGAACAACAAATTTTGTAGGTTAGGTTTTTACACAGAAAAAATTTTTATTGTAAATAGTATTTGTTGTTGAGCTCTTTACACTGATACAGCACTTGAGTCTGCTTAGTGCAGTTGTCCTTTGATGGCAACCTGCTGCAGTAGGTAAGCAGCACAAGGCTTCTATTGTGTACACAAGTATTTGTTCAAGCTGCTTTTGTGCCAAAGCAACAAGCAGTTGCCAACTAGCAAACCCTTCTCACCTGGGCTAACGACTAAGCCAAAAAGCAGCCACAAACCGCACGTCACCAACACACACACACACTTGCAGTGTAAACTTTATGGCCAACAGCAAAAAATAAAAACTACAAACTAAAGTAGAACCAAATTGTAGTTGTATTGGTTACTTACTCTCTCTCACTCTCTTTCTCTTTCTCTGAAAGAGCATCACCCTCATTTGCTGTGTGTTGGGTCATTTCGATTGAATTTATGCGGCTCACGGTCGCCGTGAATTTTATTTTATTTTTCTGGTACGAATGGAATTACGTTAAATTCGATTTTGAATTATTTATATTGGATTTACAAGCATTTGATGCGTGCAGGATTCGTATATTACCGTCCCTGAACTATGGCGCCATTTGATTATTGGCCTATAAATGTTTGGTGTTGGTTGGGTGGGTAGGTGTTTGTAGATGGTGGGTGGTGAGTAGTGGGTAGTGGGTAGTGGGTAGTGGGCGTATAGGCAGACTTAAATGCAGCAAATCTACATTCCACGCCAGATTTAATTAAAAACTAGCCAGCCAGATAGCTAGCTAGCTAGCTAGCCAGCGAATCAGCCAACAAAAGCTCACTGATTTATGAGTTCCGTTGGCCCAAACAAATAACAACAACAAGAAGCGATCAACATCATCATCATTCTCTGCGCTAATTCCGTTTGCCTAAAAATTTGCATGCTAAATTTCGCTTAATGCTTAAAACGTAAAGATTTTTATAATTTTCACACTTGAAAGCGCGACGATTGCGGTAGAAATATATAAATATTTATATATATGTATGTTATATCTTAATTAAATTTATTAATTGCACACAACATGAGCGAACGTACTCTGGTACAACGGGGCGTATGTATGATACGCCCACAATACAAAAGTAAAAAAAAAAAGAAATAAATAGAAAATACATGTAAAAAAAAAACAAACACCTTTCACACCTCTCATCATAGCTATATGTACGATATGATAATTAAAAGTATTAAAATGATTTATTAATGCGATGAAAATTTTATAATAGTTGCCAAAATATATAAAATGCCATAAAGCTAATGTCCTGGGGTCATAAACACTAACCATCGCCACACAGAAACTTGGGTAAACAAGCTAACTTCTCTAAGCCAAACTAAATGTTTAGCCTTGATTAATATGAGCATGTAACAAAGGCTGTTGCTGTTGCTGCTACTGCCATCTCATCATTCGTCAGTCGTTTTGTTAATGAAATTTTTTTCACACATTCTTTGACAGTCGCCTGCAGTCCTTCCCTCGCCTTCTTTAGATGACATTTTATGTTTCATCACGTGGGCGTGGTTCGTCAAACAATTAGTCTTAAGTGGAGCACAGCGCCTCAGAGACTGTACTTAGTTGACTGTATGTGGGTGTGTGTGTGTGTGTCATATTTAGCCAAAATAATACAAAAAAAAATATTTTTGTATTTTAGTTACAACAGCAGGGGTCCCTAAAGACGGCTGGCTATATGTTGCCAAAATCTGTGACAAATGCCAAAGTAATTAAGTGGCCCCGTGCAATGCAGGCAAAAATCTTTTGCCAAAATATGCAGACATATGTGTAGGTAGAGCGCCAGGGGAGTAAAAATTGGAATGGAGTGTAAAGGGGGGTGGGCGTAAGCCACAGCCTTGACTATATAGAAATTTCATGAAAAACTTTTTGACAATGTCATTTAATTAGCTTAATTAAAATTTTAATGTTTAATAATTTAGTTGGTGAGCATAAAACAAGAATATATAATTATTAAATACCCTGTAAAAGTACAGGGTATACACACAGCTGTCTATAACAAACATACATAGTAGCACATCAAGTTCCTTGCAATGCGCAACAGTTGAGAGGGTGTCTATGAAGCGATCAGCGTCATTCAATGCTTCGTTGCAACAAAAACCAACTATAAAACAAGATAAATAAGAAGTGGCAAGAACAAAGTGTACTTTGTATGTGCAACAATGTTACCATGAAAGTAAAATGCGAGATGTGGGCGTCTTAGGTTATTTTGCATACAATGTAAAAGAAAAGCGATTGGAAAACATGGTTAAATTCAACTTATAGGCATTCCTGTGAGTGTGTCTCAGACTGTTGTAGCCACAGGTGTCTCGTTTATTGTGGCAGCCACAAGTGAGAGCGTAAAGAAAGCAATGAGAAGAGACTAGACAATGTTGGCGTTAAAATATTTGCCAACAAAATCAGATTTTTTTTTATATATATATTTTTGGCCATTTTATAGACGCCTTTTGTTGGCGTTTTCTTTCCATTGTTGTTGTCGCTTTTCGCTGTCGCTTTTCGTTATCCGCTTCACTCAACTCACTCAGTTTTTTGAAAAACGTTTTTTCTTTTTTTTCTTTTTAGCTTTTGTTATTTTTATTACGTATGCATAATCTGTCTGATTATTTAACTTGCGCTAAATACAAATATTTAGAAATATTTTGTAGCAATTTTTATGCTATTTTTCTTGGCAACTCTTGGTCTTTCTTCTCTTATATTATTTTCTTTCTTTTTTTTTTCTTTGACAAAAATGAGGGTCATTAAATTATATGTATGTATTTATCTATATATATATATACTTATATACAAATAATAGCATTAAGACTTATGGTATTATTATTATAATTTTTTATTTTATTTTTTTGTCAAGACATTGGCTTAGACAATCACATTTTCATTGTTATTTGTGGACGAAAATTCGCAAAAAGACTTAAAAATTCAGTTAGAACTTTGTTGCTTTTCTATAATTGTCATAACCTTGAAACACATTGGGCATACTATATCAATGAAAATATTCTCAGACAGACTCACCCACCCGCCCACGGGCAGTATTTTCGCTGTCCTCATAAACTAATTTCTCAAAAATCATTTCAACAACCAAATACCGGCCGGCATAACTTTTAGTATTTAAATACTAATGAAAGTGCGAGCTATATTAGATAAAAAATATATAAAATACTTAATCAAGACAAAAGACAAGTCTTGATAATGATAAATAAATTTAAGCTCTAGTACAATAAACTAAACACTGAAAAAATAAACAGCTGCTGTTTAGTTAAATTTAACATAATTAATGTTTTGACAATAGAGAAACAAAGAAAAATAAAAAATAAAAACTATAAAATACTGAAAAAAAGAAATTATATTTATATATGTAAATAAAATAAAAAGACGACATTTCAAGTGTGTCTCTGTATAAGTATAAAAAACAAGCTAAAAAATTATTTTTTATTTTATCAATGTTAAAATATAATTTTTTAATGACTTTTTGATGTTTTTGAAACCCAAATTTATTTACTAAAAATATGAAGGTCAACTACTAATTGATTAATTTATGTAATTGAAAACATTATTTAATATCAAGAAAAATGTGAAGAAAATAGGTTTTTCAAAACTTTATTTTAAAGAAAAACCTTGACATACTTATTGCCAACAGACAGATAAAAGTTTATAATTTTGCAAATATAAATTATTTTTATAATATTTTGCTACAGCGCCATTAAATCAACTAATTTTCCATTAAAGCTATAACAAAAAAAAAAGTCCAATTTAGTAAGCATCAAATACATAAATTATAAACAACACATAAAAAACTCAATTAAGATGGCGCTCAAAGCAAAAAAAAAATGTGAAACATGCCTAAAAATGTTTGCAGCAAAATAAATGCAATAAATAAACAAAAAATGGCTAAAAAAAAAACGGCACAAATATTTATATACATATCCTAAGAATATGGCAAATGACGCTGACAAGATAGCCAAAGTGCAGCGCCATTTAACACATGCGGCAAATTAAGAACATAAATATCAAAAAAAGAAACAAGGAAATCCATATAAATGAGACATGACAAGAATTTAATACTCTTGCAACGCTAAAAAATGTGTTAAAAAAAATTGGCGAAAAATTCAGAAAACTATTTTTTAGTTCAATAATGTTTGTTCATTGGCTCAAGGTCTAAACTTTTTTTTTTTTAGAATGCCATATTTTGTTATAAATCTATAATACCCTTAAGCAAGGGTATATTTGAAGAAAAATCAAATGAAAAATAGTCAAACGTCAAACAGCCCACGCTGCATATGGAAAATGGAAAAACTGGATATATATTATGCAAAAAAAAAAGCGAAAAGAAAAGAAAATAAACCAAGCGACAGTCTGTCAGAGCTGAACATACAAAACGAGTTGATAAATTTGAATGGAATGATATTAATTAAAAACCTGTAAATCTGCACGCCAAACAAAAAAAAAAAACAACAACATTTATGACATTCTCTTACTTTCCCATTTTCCATTTTGCTTAAATAATAAAAAATGCGCAATAAAGTTGTCAAAGTCAAATGTTCTAGCTCCTACAACAACAAAACAAGCTAAAACTGAATGACTGAAGAGGACCAAATAGATTATGATGGATGGTTGGATGTGTGTATGAGTGAGTGTGCGACATTTGCCAATTGTTTCTTTCTTATTTTTTCTTTGTTTTATGCATCAACATTAATCATCATTGTTTATGCCAAAACCGAGACAACAAAATGACAAAAAAAAAAAAATATTTGAATATTTTATTTGCAATTTATTAACATTTAATTTATTTATTTTATGCGTTGGACAACGCGCATAACTTTTAATTAATTTCGCATTTTTTCAACTGTCACGTTGAGTTTATTATAGATAATTGAAATTAATTGAATAAA
Organism: Dettopsomyia nigrovittata; assembly: GCA_037040065.1. Taxonomy (NCBI): domain Eukaryota; kingdom Metazoa; phylum Arthropoda; class Insecta; order Diptera; family Drosophilidae; genus Dettopsomyia; species Dettopsomyia nigrovittata. The sequence goes on from JBANCX010000255.1 coordinate 6,665, forward strand.
TTTTAAATATTCAATTTAAAGTAAAGTATCTGAATACTATTTACATGAGTAAATATCAAATGTATCTATATTGGCTTTAGGGTAGTACTTGTATCTATTACCGAAATGGGAGCACACAAAACAAAAAATACAACGCCCACGCTCACGTTCATAAGATGCTAAGATGCTAAGATGCTTCGAATGCTGTAAAAGTCACCACGCAATTTTCCTCTCTTATATATATGTATATATACTACAGATACATCTATACATATATATATATATATATATATACATATATACGTATCTATAATTATTTTATGCTACCTTTAGGCGGCGTCCAAAGGTAAGAAAAAAAGTTTTTTTTTTCCTTTCACAAAATGTGAAAATGGAGCACAACAACATGAAAATCTTTTCCAAAAATAGATTGGAGAGCATTGGGACATTGGCTCAGTGTTGACTTTTCGCTGGCTGACTGACTGACGGACTGACTGGGGGCGGTGTGATTGACTGCAAAAAGTTGCTAACAAAACTTGTTCATGCATTGTAAGTAGTAAGTATCTAAGCTGATTTGCTTCGCACAAAAACGAAATAAAAAGAAATAAAAGAAATAAAGAAAAAGAGGAAGCTAACACACCTCCGTCCACCTTCTGAACTTTACGTATCGCGAGTCATTGCACAAGGCCAAACGGAAATGGGCAACAGTTGTCAGTTCAGCCTTCATTTTGCTACCGAAAACTCATTCTCCAGCGTGTGTTTTGCCTTTGCTCTAAATATTTACATGGAACATGTGGACATGAAGAGGGTCGCTCGCTTGCTGATGTTTTGTGTGCGTTTTGAAAAAAACAATTTTCCACGTTTTCTGTTTTTTTGCCGGACGGCGTAAATCAAAATGGGGGCAGCAACAGCAATGCTGCCTTCTAACTGTTGCATTTGACATACCAAAAAAAAAAAAAAAAATTATGTTCGACTGTGAAAAAATGTCTCATTGAGCGCACGACAACGAAAACTGTTGGCGCTGTCACTAACACACATAAATATATAGTATTTCAAAGGCAGAGTCAAAGGAAAAATGTTTGAAAACTGCTCAAGAAAAATGGAATCAACACTCACAAATACAAGATAATTTTAGTCTGGAAGCATTTTCGCATTTTACATTTTCATTTGTTTTTTTTTTTGTTTCCCATGTGCTGCGCCTTAACTACCCTGCCCTACCCTATACAGGGTAGGCTACCCCTAACCAATTTTTTTAAGCTTCCCATACCTGACTCTATTAACACACAACAAAACAGAAAGAAAGCAAGAAATGCCAACGGTTATTTGGCGCAGTCAGTTTTTTATCAAGCGTTCAAATTTGTTGACAACATGTTGCGGCTGATTGCTCTACTCATCGCCCGCTGTTATGCTCACGCTCGCGCTTATTCTCTTTTACACACTCACTCTCTTCTATATAGAAATGTTTTTTTTTTTTTTTTTTGGTTTGTTACAGTTGAACAAATCGATTGATTGATTTCTCAGGTGTGTTCGATTGTTCTGACGCTATCGAGTATGTCGCAATGATTTTTATGTTGTTTGCACAGTGTTGACAATTTAGCTGGAAACATTGTAAAACAGTACGACTTAAGGCTGTCTTTAAGTTATAATATGATATTACAAAATTCTCAATAATTTGAGCTTAACATAAAAGGTAAAAACAAGAATATTTTCCAAGGAAAAGTTCGAATTTTAATTTATCCTAATTTTTTTAATTTAAAGTTTTAATTTTCTAGGCATTACTCTAGGAATAAAAGTGTTGAAAACACCGTAGTTAGCCTTTTTGTAGTCACCTGCGGTTTTTTTTCTTAGTTATTTTTCTTTAGCTTTAGTTGAGGCTGATTGCGTTGCTCTATTAACTTTAAGCGTTTAGTTATGTGTGTAACGCCATTTTGTTTTTTTATATGCTTTGCGTGTGTTATGTTTGTGTTTGTATTTTACACATACAGTGATAATATTATAGCCTGACTTGACTGTGTCTCTGTGTGTGTGTGTTTGTGTTTTAGGTTTTGATGGCGTATAGGAAAATGTCGATTGTCAGAGCAGCGCAAATATTTTTTGTGAGTAGATATGAAATAGTTCTGTTGACATCTCGCGACTATTGCTGCTATTTGTGTCTACTACTACAAGAAAACAATCAAAACAACAACAAATAAGCAAGAGCAAACTGACTGAATGATTGTTTGTCTGTCTCTGTCTCTCTCTGTCTGAGTATTTTTTTTTTTTTTTTTTGTGTAGAGAGCTTGGCAAACGTCAAAGTGATGCGCATTGAATGCGTTTGGTAGAACGACCTAAAACCTAAATACGGCGCTATTTTCGAAAGTGCTTTCAAGTACGCAAAAAATGCGTCTTGTCGTTTGATGTGCATCTCGTTAAGATCAAAAAGAGAGAGCGAGAGAGAGAGGAGAGAAGCAGCCACTGACCAAAATGCGCAAATAAACAAGCCAAAAAAAATATAAAGAATTAACTTAAAAACAACAATTGCAGCTCCAAAGTAACAAAATAAAACAAGTGAAAAGATTTTCTTTTTTTTGTATTTTTATGGCGTTTGTTTTTAAAACATTAATTGCAACAAAAGAAATAAAAACAAAGTCCTCTCAGTCACATAGTTGAGCAATCCCATAAAACAAAGAAAGTCACAAAGAAAAAAGAAAGGAAAGGAAAAACCCTAGAAAATGTTGTGCATTTTTTATGCACTGCAAGCTACAAACTCTAAAAGAAAATAAAAAAAAAAAACAAGAACACAATTCAATCCTAAATAAACAATACCAAATACTGCACGAATCCACACAAGAAAACTGTAGCGTCTTACCCCCATTTTCACTCTCTCTTTCCCTTTTATGCGTGATCAAGTTAGAGTAGCCAGCAATGGCAAGCAAGTGAAATGCATTAGAAATGTTTCTCATGCATGGCCAGAGCATCGTGCCTCGTCCGTCGTTCCATCTGTCTTTCTGTCCATTCTTTTTCGATTGCGTGCCAAGTTATTTGCATTGCTAGATGGCTGCTGCTATCTTTGAGATACAAGTGCGTGGCATGCGTACTTTTTGCGCTTATTTGGTCTAAAAAACTTATGTGTGTGTGTGTGTGTGTGCCTGCCTTTGGGGCTCAACATGGCTGACAATAGTCTTAGTAGAGAGCCCTGGGTATGGATTTGCTTGAATTTTTTTTTGACTCTTTTTGGCTGCCGTTTGAATTTGCTATTGCGGCGGCTGACAGTTGGCTCGTGTCGATAAAAAAAAATAAAATTTTTGTTTTTTTGCTGCCCCAAGAGAGCTGGCTTAAGTGGCAACGCCATGATGTCGTTGTCGTTGTTGTGTTTGTGGCTGCTGTTGTTGTTGTTGCCCCGCATCTATTTATAATGCTAGTCGGCCAATGTGGCAGGCACTGGGCTAAGACAAACAGCAAGCAGTGTTGCCAAAAATCAGCCTTTTAAACATAAATTTTGGCTTTTTTTTTTAAAGGTAAAAATTTGTATGCAGTAAACAGCCGGTAAATTTGGCTATATTTATTATATTTTTCAGCATTTTTTTTAAATAATTATTAAATAATTATTTCAAAATTAGTTCCACAAAATTTATTTTTCTTTTCAGCGAAAATATGTTTTTTTTTCTCTATCCCAGTGGATCAGTACTAAATAAAAGCTCTTAATCTTTCTTTGTGTGTATAAACAACAAAATACTTTAAATAACTTAATTTTTAAGTTCAATTTTAATGTGTGTATTACATAAGCTAGCTTGCATATGAAAAGCAATTTGCTTCTTTATCTTATTCTATTAGTGACAAATTTCTCAATAAACTGGCATATATAAAAGTCTTGGCCATAAGACAACGACAGTTTAAAATCAAATTACGCACATAATTTATATTCAAAACCTCAAACAAGAACAAAGTCGTCATATACACAAACACACACACACACCCACAATAATACATATATAACACACCTCCAGATACAAAAGAAAATATATAAAAACAAGAATGAAAAAAAAAATTGTTTTCCACTGCAAAACTTTTATAGTCCGCCCTCAACATTATGCTAGCTTGCTACCAATTGCCACGTCGACAACATTTGTTGTTGTTTGTTTGTTGCTTGGCTCGGACCATTCAATATTTGTCCTTCATTTGAAAGTCAAATGCGTGTGAAGGCAGGCAAAAGAAATCTGTTGCGCGCTGGCCTACGATTGGAACTGGGACTGGGATGGTGTGAATGTGAATGGGATTGGATATGGGAATGGGAATAATATTAGTTTGGAATATACTCTGGGATTGGCTGGGATATGGCTATAACCAGAGCAACAATGGAACAAATGAAAAATCTGTAGTACCGCATACGACTACAGTGAAAAACAAAAACAACAAAAAATTTCCATATACATAGCGCGAATGAGAGAGAAAAGCCCAGAAGAATAAAAATATAAATAAAAATCATATGAATACCGACAGCAGACAGACAATACACAAAATCCAAAGAAGAATGTTATGTGAAACACATAACATAAATTCTAAAAAGCCTGACAACTAAATACATACATAAAATGGCCAACAACAACAAAATAAATAATAAAATAAAATTGATATAAAAACTATGAGGCAAAAAAAAAAATTTCGAAAAAAAAAAAAGAAAACGCTCGGAAATTGGTTTAAAAATAAATGCAGTCGCATCAAAATTTATGATTTCAATATTTATTGGCTTTTTTCAGGCGCTTTAGTTGGTAACAATTTTTTAGTCAATGGAAAAACTATTGGCAAAATACAATACAATTAAATGTTTTGTGACTAAATTGTCGAAAATGTTTCAAAGTTAACAATTACAGTGTTGAAATCTAAACAAATTTTTTTTGGGAAATGCGCAACAGATACAAAGAAAAACCAATAAAAAACTCAAATACAGACAGAAAAACAAAATAATTATAAGTAGCCGCCAGAGCAGAGCGTTGAAATCAAATCTAAACAAAAAAAAAAAAGAAGAAGGAAATAAATGAACGCAAGGGAATAAGCATAAAAGCAATTTATGCAAATCAACAAAAAAAAAAGAACAATTTTTCCACATAAGATGGCTCAAATGCTCCATCAATTAGGCACAAGGTGGCAAAAATCGAACAAATTGAACAAAATATGGGCATCATGTGAATTCCACCATTTTTGGCCTAAAAGTGTTAATAGCCATTTATATGCTTTAGCCGAAGAGTAACAACAAAATTTGACGTTTTTATACATAAATATTTTCTTCCATATTTTGGAGGGTTTGTTGTTGCTGCTGCTGAGTTACATTTTCATTATGCTGCTGTTGCTGCTGCTGCTATTGCTGCGTGCCATAATTTTCATATTTATTTGTTTGCTTTTAAATGAGGACACAAACGGCGAGCCCGCGGCTAATGGCAACAAATTGCCAAAATGTCAATGAACCAAAGAGTGTTTGCCTAAAAGTCTGGGCAAATGTTAGGGTGGGGTGGACGGGTATCTATTATCGAGCACAAAGTTCAACGCTTTCACAATATTACATATACATTGTATTTATGTATCAATAAGCAGATTGTCAGGAAACGATTTTCAATTAGCTGTCTGCTTGCCAAACAGTTCTGCTTCAGCATATTTATATTTGTATTGAGATTTGGTCAAATACTTGCTGCAGACCAAAGCCAAAACAATAAATGATAACAACAACAACAGCAGCAGGGGCAGCTGTTGACTATTTATACTTAGTGTGTGGCATTAGGAAAGAGTATTTGTACTGTCTGTCTGTTTACCTTTAAGTAGGGTTCGACCAGGCTAAGGATAAAACTTTAACCTAGAATGTTGAAGACAAACTGGCAACAAGAACAAGCTGTTGACACGTGCCCCAATGGCCCTAAGCAAAGCTTTTGTTAATAAAATCAAAAGCAAAAGGGTTTTTATTAACAGCCAAAATCTAAATAATTATATTAGTATATCATTGATAATACCGGGTATACAAACATATAAATTATAAAAGCACGTAGCTGCAATTCAATGGAATTAATCAATTAAAAAAATACAGAAAATGCCAAAAGCAAACAAGTAATAAAAATAAATGTAAATATGAAAAATTACAGAAAAAAAAAACAAATTCAATGAAAAAAATATTGTAAATAAGCACGTTTATACATTTATTTAATGATTATGTTAGTCATTAAACAAGTATGCCCAACAAATTGTTATAGTTATTGTTAATTACTTTTACGTTTTACGTAAAATAAACGTCATCATAGAAATTTTCAAGAAATTTATTTTTTAAAATTTTTTTTTTACCAAGCTTGTTGCTTGTGCTCTTAACAATATACATAAGTAATACCAGTTAACAGGCCCATACAGGCGGCAGAGCTTAGTGCTTGCAAAAAAAAAGTAGGGAATGACAGCTTAATGCAACTTAAGGGCTTAAGCGCCGCTAGAGGGCGCCGCAGTGCAGCAGTAGTTTGGACGTTGCGCATACGACCAGTTAACAGCATTGGACAGCAGCCAAAAATGTCATTTTATGCGCTTTTAAGTTGGTTGGCTTTTTTTTATGTTTGGTACTTTGCAACTTTTTTCTTTCACTTTTTTTCTGGGTGAGAAGGTTTCATGTCAACATTAAAATAGTTTTGGGATTTGTATTTATGTTGATTGCATTGTCGACCAAAGCAACCCATTCACATTACAGGACATGTGTGTGTGTGTGTGTGTGGGTGTTTGTGTGCAAGCAGCATGAGAATTTACGGATCTGAGTGTCTTTGAAGTGGGATTTGTGTGAGAAATTGAAATGTTGATGCCACGTGCAGCAAACAGATTTGTTTGCGAGTTACAGCACATTTCCAGTTGTTCAAGTTTGTGAAATGCAATTTTGTGACCTGACATATGCAAAAAGTGCAAACAACTAGCAAATATAAAGTTCAAAGTGCAAAGAGTCAAACATTAAAGTGCCCGCCAGATAGTACCAGTTGTAGTTGAACTAGTCCAGTTAAAAGATATGTACATATGTATGTATGTACGCAAATCAACAACATGCAACATCGAGAACATAAAACTACAAAACTTTATAGCTGCTGCCTGCCCGTGCTGCCGTGCGCTGCAAAATGTTGCACCTGTTTCAACTTCACTTGGAAGCTGCTTTATTTATAGAATGTATGTACAACGACGCTGCTGCTGCTCGACTTATATTTGCTATGTTTGACCCACATCAAGTGCCTGACAATTTCTAGTTATTAATAGTGAACAAAAAAAAAAAGTATGAGAACTTGTACTTCGTACTCAACGAGAGCCAACTTTTGAACAGCTGTTGTTGTTGTGATCTGTTGTGTTTGTTTGTGAACTGGAAATAAAGTTATCAACAAATGGCTGTCTTTAATTGCCACAGTTTGCTACGTTGCCAGACTTGTCTAAAAATGTTCTGTGCAGATTAGAGATGGCCACGGGCCCCGATTTTAAGGCTAGGCCCGGACCGGAAAAATTATTAAATCATACTTTTCCATACTTTAAATATTTTCCTTTTATCCTATTTAGGTTGTCTCTTTAACCTAGTTCTCCTTTCATTTAATATTTGTCCAGAAGTTAAAAAAAAAACGCTCGCTTCTTGCAGAATTCGCTGGAATACTTAAAACATTTCAAGCCAATGCTTGTAATCAGCTTAAAATCATTAGCATTTTACTAAAAATTTTCAACTTTACAGACCACTCGTGCTTTCTTTCCTAGATTATTTTTCAACAGAGGAACAGCCCGCCCGTGTTCATTCCTAGTTCACTTTGTCCTCGCTGTCAGCCAAAAGGTGCTCTAATAAATAGAAAAGCCAAACTAATTGCTGGCCTAAAGCATGCACTACAAATTGAGTTCTAAGTGCAAAGTTTGTTTTTTATTTTTGGCAAACAAAATCATTTTGCATAAAACTAAACAAAGTCATGAAAAACTTTATAGAGAAAATATGAGTTTTAAATTGTTTTTTGAACTGTCATGAAATTCTAAATTCATTTAATCAACTTAAGTTTTATATTCAACAAGATAATTTATTAAAATAAGTTCAGATTTGTTTTATTTTTTTTTTTTTTCTTTAAAGCTAATTAGACAGTCAAGTCACGAAGATATATGCTGGAATGGTATGATTTCATTTCATTAGTAAAATGAGTTTTGTTTTGCATTTTTTTTTTTTTGGTATTTATTTTTTTGAATACTGCGCCTGTTGGCCATTTATCTATATCGAAGTGGCATTAAAAATACAATGACCACACTTCTTGACGTGCCATGGTCAAATTGTTGTGCATTTGTCAAAGTGAAAATAAATCACAAAACAAAAAAAAAAACGCTAAACAAACAAACAAACGCAACGCAACAAAAACACGCAAAATGACAAATTTTCTTTAGATTTTTGGCAATTGTTTTCAGTGTTTTTTTGTTTATTTGTTTTTAGCTTTCGCTTAGAATAAAGAAATGCTTCATGCACCCAGGCTAATGAGCAATGTGACACAGTTTGCAGGACGCCCACGTTTGGCTAGATTAGGCTGTTTTTTACTAAAGCAAAATTGAAATTAAACAAAAAAAAAAGAAGCAAAACAACTGAAGATTCAACCTCGATTCGATGACAGCAGCAGCAGCAGCAGCAGTGCCAGTTTAAAATAACGTAAGAAATTAAAATACAAGTATATAAAAATATAAAATGCAAATTTTATGCCACATTTAAAATAGCTGGCGCAATGTTTTGTAATTTATCAACGACCGCCCGCATAATGCTCTTATGCAGCGCACTGGCACTATGTGGGGCGTGGCTGGCGTGTGACTATAGCTACAGCTGTGGCGACGCACGTTCACATTAAGAGCGAACAGCAATGGCGAAATTGTTGCAAACCACAACGCCAATGCAGACATTTCTTGACACTTCTCTAAATAGTTTTGCGTGCGACGCATTGAGCGAGAGAGACATAGAGTAAGAGTGAACTACTGCGAGAGAGGGTTTGGTGGGGGTTTTGTTTTGTTTTTTTTTTTTTCATATGGTTGTTGCCAACACACGGTCACTCTAGTGCCAAAATGTCCCCGCACGCCATTAAAAAATGTTGCGAAAATTACACTGCAAACTGAAAGGTGTTCTAATGAGGCGTACGCCGGAGTCTAAGCATGCGTGTGTGGGTGTATGTGGGTTGCTTGAATAACTGTGGCATGAGTGAGATCTTTATGCAACAACAACAAAAAAAAAAGAAGAGAATGTGATGAAGCATAAACATATATGTTATAGTATGTTAGCTATAAATGTATGTCTTTAGCATTTCGAGTAATTTCCAAGATAAGCACAATTTGTAGCGCAAGAAAATAGAAATTTATTTGAAAGATATTTAAAAAAATTTTTTTTTTTAGAAAAAATATGAAAATTAAGTTGTTTTCATCAAGAATAAAATTAGATTTAAGAAGCTATACACAACTAAGCTCAAGCTTAGATGCTTTAAAAGCTTTAACATAAAATATTTAAGCCAAGCTATTTACTTTTAATGAAGTCTCAATCAAGTCAGCCATGTTTATCAAAAGCCATCTTTGTCTATTATATATATGTATGTACATAAACACCTGTCTAAAAACTTTTTCACATAGCTCCAGCGGTATTGGCCTTAAAAGCTTAATAATGCTGCAATCCTCCAAAGAAAATGAGTTCAAAATCAAGGTCAATCAAGCTAAAGACGCGAACGGTAGGAGAGAGAGAGAGAAGAAGAAGAATTGGTCATGCTACATCAGCCATGTCTCGAACTTGATGCCCAAGCGATGCTATGAATACAAATTGTTGCAATTTTATATGAAATAAAATATGTAGCAAGCAAAAACACTAAACAACAGCAACAACAAAAAGAAAAATAACAATAATAATAATAATAATAAAGAAAAACTCTTGATGGAATTCCATTTCAATAAAAACATTGCTAAACACAAAATGCAATTGAAATGTAAAAAGAAAAACGAAAAAAGAAAAAAAGAGAAACAACAAAATGAAAGGAACAATATAAAAACTTATTAAATATATAAAGCAATGCTACAAATGTACAACATGTTGCATGACCTTAGAATGCTGAGGCAGTTAAGGGTAAACATACACACATCGCTCAAACACTCACACACATGTTGTTGCACGGCAGGCGTAAAGAGAACTTCATACGTAATTGCCAAGAAAAATATTTTTACAATAAGCCAGCAGCGCACACTGAGAAAATGTATTGAAAATGAATTTAAAAATACATAAAATGTGCAAAAAGTAAAAGAAAAGAAAAAAGAGAAGAGAAGAAAACAACAAAACACACCTGCAGATTGCTACAGATAGTTATAAACTATTATATCTTCAATTAAAATGGCCCCCGACAATCTCTTTTAGCCACCAAAAAAAATACAAAAAAAAAACTGGAATGCAGCAGCTATGACTGGCATGCCGACTATAGTACAATTTTCAATTTTCTTATTTTCTTCATTTTCAACTGATTTTTTT
>JBANCX010000256.1:9299-19421 GCA_037040065.1 Dettopsomyia nigrovittata
CCAAGATCGGAAGTGCGTAGCAGCATTGCAGGCATTGCAATAAACAGTTGCAACAATGACTACAACCACGGGCTCGTCCTTATCGCTGCCATATAATGCTTAAACTTGCGAGTCTGAGTCTCAGTCAGAGTCTGGCCCCAAGACCCTGATGCTGGTGGATCGGGGTGTCAAGACATGCGCTGGCGTGGCAGCGCGTGATTTAGTCGAATTCACGAACTTAATGAAGCCCTTGAAATCACGCAAGCTCTTGCGCCAGCTAGAATGCAGGCAGAGGGGAGCCTGCGCTACTCTTGAATATTGAGCCAAAACAACTAGTCAGAGCACGGCTAAAGCCATGCAAGCCCAGGGACGGCAACTCCTAAAGATCTCATTAACACCACGCGGGCATAATTAAAGCCGACGACTTACAAAGTCAAATCGCGATTGCAACTGGCCCCAAAAGCGTGCACAGCCAACAACCAACAACCCAATATACAGATCGAATCAAACCAAAGACTTAAACAAACCAAAAGCAAACCTTCCCTGGCGCTAAGTGTTGCCAACCTACTCGTATAATGAGCTGCTTGTGCTGCAACGTGCTTCTTTCTATTCACTTACCAATTGCTGTTTATAATCTTTATAGCTGATGCTTACAACATACATACATTTACTTACTCTGGGATGTTGTTGCAGTTGTTCTACGGCTTACATAGCAAATATGCACTCATCCATGTATCAAGAAACTTTGCGTCATACCCCATGTATTACTTAGTACAAAAGACGAAACACAAGCAAAGACAAAGCAAAACTCTCAAAAATGCGCATCAAAATCTCTCAGTTTGGCATTGAAAGGCCATTGCAACATTTATCGTTGACATTCCCTCTATGTTGACGTATATACGCATTGATCGATGGATATACATATGTATGTATGGCTCTCTGGCTGGTTCAAAAGAATTGTTGGTTGAAGACATAGTTGACTTGGTTACAATAACCACAATAACAGTTAAGATAAGATTATTGTTGATAATCTTTTGTATAAATAATACATATTTCTTTAAAATGTTTTAACGAAATATGTATTTAAAAATAATATAATCCTATCTAAAATCTAACTTCGGAGTAATCTTATCCAACATCCCAATTAAAAAATGGAAAAAGGGTATTAGCCATCTTTGATCCTATAAAGTATATACAATGTATATAATTATTCAGCATCAACAGCCAAGTTGATATAGTCATATACGTTCGTCTGTTTAAACGCGTTGATATCCAGGTCGTCTTAATACTGTACTTGCAGAAGTCTAGCTCTTTAGAGCGATCAAACTGAATTTAGACGTTGTTTGGAAAAAAATTATATTTTCTAAGGAACATGAACTAAATTTAGCAGTTATGAAATTGAATATAACTTACTTAGATTGTGTAAGTAGCAGCGAACTAAAATATCATACAACAACCATAAAAAAAAAAGAATTTGTTTGTATGACAAAATTGTTGGTTTTTTTATTATGTTCTTAAGTTTATTAATTTCAAGCGTTTTTAATTTTAATAGAAACTCTACTACAGTACCAAAGAAAAATTGAAAGAAATTGGTTCTAAGATAGTTGAGAGTTCTTTTCGCACTTAGAAGTTTGAGTTGGAGTTCGACGATTTCGCTTCTTATTACTCACTTTTGGGGACCAACTATTTAATAATTCATAATAAATATTTGTATATGTAAATTAATGTTGATTTCAACACATCAATTCAAACAATGTGATAGAAATTATATGAAAACTTGAGATAAACAGATAAAATGAGAATTCGATGTGAATTATTTAGTATTATAAACGAAAGTTCAGATATTAAGTTTATGATTTGAATTCGGAAAATATATTTTCCCGTTGATGGGATTGTAGCTAGCTTTATTAAAGGTTAATTGTTGATAAAAATCGATTTATTTATGAACTTAAACCAGAACGGGAAAACATATTCTCAGGTTTTTACTATATTAAGATTATGGAAATTCAAAATGCTATGCCCTTCTACTATGTTTATATTTATACTTAGATCTATTGGAAAATCTTTGTATTTTATATAGCGAGCATTTAAGATCTGTAAGTCAACAATGCTCGTATATTAGTTATTTTTGAAGGTTTGTAAAGTCTTTAAGTCAATTTAGATATTTCTGCCTGTGATTAATATTAATTTGAGCAATTTCTTTCAATTGGGGGATTTGGATAGCCAACTGATAAGTTGTGCTGACAGAATAAAAAGTCTAGATGGAAAAGTCTCTTTGAAAAATCGCACCGATAACACCGGCCATATAAACAAAAAGAGAAATCTCACCGAGTACACGTAACTAAGCAACTCCCAGGACTCATCGACAGATATCCAAGCCAAAGAGCTAACTAAATAGCAACTGTATCAGTGGCCATTAATTACGATTACCACGTGGCAAGACACACGACCTAGCGGAAACGCAGCTATAGAGACAGCCGGAGAGCAGTACAAAGAGCTGAACCAAGTGACCACTGCTACCAGGACTGAAACCAACATCGACACGGACACCGACACCGACACCAACTAATAAACGGCCATTTGTAGAGCAATCAATTGTTTCGAAATTGTTGTACACCATTATGATTATTGTGCCCGGCCGTGGGTTGCCCTGCTAAATGGTTATGGCCTGTCATAAGTTGCCAGAGGATAGCGGGTGTCGGGTGTTCGATGTTAGATGACTGGTGGATGGTGGATGGGCGTATACTGGGCCAACAGCACCACCCTTTGTATAGCATTCGTATTCCCAAATGAATATGCAAAAGTGCAAAAGAGAGAAACACTGAGATGGGGAGGCAGTCAGAATATCTCATGGCCGTTTCCGTTTGCACAATTATGTTTATTAAGAGCGGCAACAGGAGCAGGAGCAGAAGCAGTAACAGATACAGATGAAGGCAGGCGCAATCGTCAAAGATGATTTACTTAGTTCCGTTTTTGGCCCACGCAGCGAACACTGCTCGAGATGAAAGTCTAGCCAGGGCTTAGGTTGGGATTCCGAGATGGTGTGGAGTGCGGAGGCAAGAGCAATAAAAATATATTAGTGCAATTACAGCAGCCAACTGAGCCAACAGACGACCGTCTAATTTAGGCGCTCAGCTAGAATCCTTATTCTTCTTGTAGATATTGTTGTTGTTGTTCCATTTGTTTTTGAAACATTTCAATTTCTCTAGAGGATTTGAGAGGTAGCAACGCACCTCCGCCTACTTATGCATCTTCGTACTCACTCTCCATACGCTGATTAAACCAAATTTGCTGTCGATTTTCAGTTAAGAAAAACTACTATTTACGTAATACAATTTTGACATGGCTGGTGCTTCTTTAGATTTGGCGTAGATAGTCGCCGTACACTCGTACGACGCCATTCAATTTGCCTGAATTGGCGCATGCTAATCAGCAGATGGAAATGCAAAGAACGATGAACGGCAGACGAATCTAGAATGGCGAACTTTACGCCATTGATGGGGACAGTATATGCTCGAGCTCGTGCAGTTATCCGGGCCACGCAATAACCTCAACGAACTACAGACAATCAATCTTACTTTGCGCTTTAATTCAATTTCGATTGTGACATCTGCCTTTGGTCGCAGTCACAATCTGAGTCTCAGTCGCAGTCTCAGTCACAGTCTCAATCGCAAGGAGCGATCCTTGGCTGCCTTGTGCACTTTTGACAATGCGTTCAGGCGTACCACTTGCTGGCAATGGATTAACGACTGCGCCTGCAATCCATCCGACCTCGTCCTGGGCGACATTGGGTCCATTTTTTTTGTTTTACATCTTATGCATCACATGTGGCTGTGTCATGCGTGAGGGCAGGCAACGCTACTCAATTTTCCTGGATTCGCGCACAAAAAACTGACATTCGCCCAAAGGATATTGTGACAGGCGTTCGGCATTGCTCAGCGACAGCACAAAAGGATTCGCATTTGCCAGAAAGGGTGACATCGTAGAAGGATTCTGGCATTCTGATGGCTCGCTCTTGCTCGCATGACAGAAGGTCCATCAGATTCAGTATCAGAGTCAGAGTAAGAGTCATCGTCTCTACGCCGTCCACTAAACGATTTTGCCAATCGAATTTTCCAATTTAACAAGCTGCCAAAGCGGGACATTCGAAGGACCGAGAAATGGGAATGGAAATTGCCAAAAGGGGTTACTTGACCGGCCAAAGTTAATCGGAAGTTAATACGCTGAGTTGCCAGATTTGTTTCTTCATGCTGCTGTGTCACGGCCTCCACTATTCCAGTTGAAATTTTCATTAAAATCAGCTCATGCACGCGACACTTTTGGGACAGCGCATACCCCACAGGACAAACGACAAAGGACACCGAACATTCGTGTAGGTGGCTTGCCAACTAATGACAAATTCATAAGCTGCCCGCCGTTGCCAAAGCCGTACGAAACTAAACTCAACATATGCGTTGCCAAACAACCACTCCCACTTCCTTCTCCATTTCGATTCGTTTACTGAGCCGCAGGCTCACCCTCTGCTACTATGATCGATCACAATTTCTGTGTACTTAATAAATAATTGCAATATAATTATGCATGTAAAAGCAAATAGCCAAAATATTATGGGCCAACTTGCACGAGTTCCAGGAGCTTATATTATAGTACTATCATACGAGCAGTACAGTAGTATACAAACATCTGTCGCAAAAAAAAAAAAACAAATTAGCGGCAAAAAAAAAAATATAGAAATACACCACAAATTCCCTTCCACCATGAGAATTGATTGAATACACTATATGAAAATATAAATATAAAAATCATTATTTTGTTTCAATCAAAGTAATTAAAATAAAAAAAAATTAAATAAAAAATGAGAGCGATTTTAGATTAATAATTAATAATAAACGAAATGAAATAAATAAAAACAATAAAATAACTCAACTTTTGTCAGGATATATCTGTCACATATACGATTAATTGTCATACTCGTCTTTTTCTGAGCATAAAGGGTATATATTAAACCAAAGATCTATTCAATTGAATTCAGAAGCTTCCATGGATATAGCCAGAGGCAGAGTGAGGCAATCCGGTCCACTCCTTCTAATTGCCACAGTGGAAGTGAAGTGGAAGCGGCTGGCATTCGAACTACTTGTGTGTATTGTACTACGATTGTCACAATTGGCGCTGCCAAAAATGCAGCCAACTAGTTGGATGATTTTGAAGATGATGATGGCCCACTCCATGGCAATTGAAAGGAGTTGGCAAATTACCGCTACTTTCGGTTTGGCAACGTCAGCATCTGTGCTCGATTCTTAGCCCGCGGCTAAAGGCAGCCAATGAGCCGTGTGCGTTCCTGTTGACAAAGTCCTTGACGTACACATACTATATATATGTACATATAGCAAATTGTACAAGTATCATGGAATATGAATCGTATTTGTATTTGTATTGTATAGTCGTAATTATGGGGACCGAAGTTTAAGTAGGCGATGGATTGTTCGCTCGATACTGGATTGAATATTTATGACGTACGTATGAGTACGGCTTTTGGCCAGTTAGGTCGCAGTTGCTGCGGCTATGGCTACGGCTATGGCTACGGCTACGGCTGCTGCTGCTGCTGCTGTTGATCAAACGGCAAGCGTAATCAGTTTGCAGGGGTCTGGCGACAGGGCATTGACAGGATAAAATGGGCTTGTTACGTTCTCGCACATTTTACTCGAATTGCTGCAAATTCGATTGTCGTTGATCAAAGGCAAACGCACTTAAAAATGCTAAATTGAATTTGACGCTACAACGCCTCGTTCCCCAGCTTCGCTCTGCTCTATATAATGATGACATCCTGGACACGTTAACAGGTCCAGCTTTGATAGAAATTTACCAGTTGGACGTTGTTGTTTGGTGGTTTTATTTTTATTTTTTTTTGAGAGAGTGCGTGAAAAACACATTAAGACTCATTTATGCGCTCCAAAAATATGCCACTTGATGAGGCAGAGGAGTACGCATTTCCCGCAGAATTTTTCATTTAAAAACATAAGAAATCGGGTATAACAAAAACCATAATATATACATGAGATTGACGATTGAGGGTATATAGCCAACTTCATTTTGACACTACATTGTGCATACATGCATACATATGTACATATGTGCACTGACAATGGCAATTCTCTCACACTTGAAGAGTGCTGTCCCATAGGTGGCGCTGTTGTGCAATTTGCGCTTTTGTGAAGTGCACACAATTGCGTAACTTATAGCCCCGGGTCAAATTACACAGTCGCAAGCGGCGCAGCCACTTGCCGAGTGCCCATTAACAGGTACTTCACTTTCAGTCCAGAATCTAAAGCACATCTAAAGCAACAACCCCTTTGACGAGAGAGTACTCGTACTCGTATTTGTAAAGCTTGGACCAATGAATGAAATACCAGCATTTGGTATGGCACATCGACAAGATTTAACACCGCCGTTTTCATTATTAATGATTAATGATAAGCATCCCAGCTGGAGGAATAACAAGCAACCCTTCTTCATCTGGCCATTTATGTTCAGGTCTTCCTGTTGCTGCTCATGCTCCTGTTCTCAACTCAACTCTACTCGCACGCGTTAAAGCTTTTGGTAAACACTAAGCAGCGCTTTTCGCGCCTTTCCACGTGATTAAAGGCAAACGATGGCGAGGATGACGACGACGACATCATCCACGTCAGAGTCACCCAAATATCGGCACTTTCACACGCAAATGTTCATAAGACAAACCGTGGCGGGTACTTTATTTTAGGCGATAAAGGGGTTAAGCCAAGACAAGGCGTTGCCCAAAATATTATGGCACTGTGAGTGGGTTGAAAGGGATAGTGGTTATGGCTGCTGTTAGAATGTATGTGTGTCGGGTGTTGGTGCGTGTGTTGGGCAACTTTTGGTTCATTAGAGCACAATTATTGGCCTCGTTTGGATTAATCAAGTGTTGATATTACTTTTGTAGTTTTACACGTTGTCATATGTTTAGAAATGATCTACAAGTAAACCGAAGTGGCATTCGAAACGAGTTCTTTAATGGACACTTTTTCAATGAAACATTTACATCATCATTTATGAGTTGGATGAATATGATTCTGACTGAGAGACACTACATAAAATACATTCAGACGTAGAATTATAGCATTACAAGCCGAGGCTGACTGACTCTCACTGTCATTGAACGTCTAAGCGCAATGAAGGAAAGAATATAACAACTAAACACTGAACACATAATAATGCAAGTAAATATAATATGATGATTTCTAGAAACAAGACTCACTCAATTTAGTTGCGTTTCGAATCTGAAAACAGAGTATACGCCAGTCGAGTACATGAAGTTCAAAAACAGAATTTGCGTAAAATATTAGTTAACTCGCAATGAACAAAAAATATATTTACCTATGACCATTTATATTGAATCTGTTTGTCATCTTTTCAGCCCCTTTTTTTCCTACCTGCAGTAAATGAAACTATAAACATTGGCATACTTGTATTCTCCACTTTAATGCTGACAATGCTGCCATTTGTCGTGTTTTTGCCACTTACTCGTACGTAGTCGGTTTGCCATTAATGTGCCTCTTCCTGTTCCCATCTGAATTTCTCTTTCCGCTTATGGCTGCCAATGCCAACTAATAAAAATTGATGCAAAATACGCAAAAAGTCGCGAAAATCCTCGTGGAAAATTTTCAAAATTTTCACAGCTGATTTCGCAAGTGACGCACAGACAGGGGACACAAGGGACTTATGTATGTGTGTATTTTGGACGACTTGCTTGTTCCTTTTTGCATATGCCTTACATCCGACATTCCACACCACTCTTTTCATCACATCTTTCACTCTCTGACAATGTGCATGACATTATTTTCTGGCATCAAATCTCCTTCCAACACTTGGTTTCTTTCCCTGAACTCTCGTTGTTTGCATTTGCGTATCATCGACGCATGTCGCGAAGCTTTGTTGGCTCGATCCTGGCTGGCTGGCTCGTTATCTGGTTGGCTGGTGGGCGTACTGGTTGTTCTGAATGTCCTGGTCGTCCTCGCTGGTTGCTGACAATAATAACTCAGGCGAATTGGGTGCTGGATGGGAAATGCCTTTAATCTGTTGGAGTTGCCAACTGTCACGAAGCGAAATGAAATGGAAATCACACGCACTAATGGCAACAGAGCTGGACCCAGACAAGGACCCATTCCCATATTTCTGCACTTAGTCCAGATCCCCGTTACTCTCTTTGCAGACCGCTAATGGCGGCCTCTTTTTTTGTTGCGTTGCTTTTGTGTGTTATGTACCATAACACAAAGCTTTACGCAATGTCTAATTCGATTTGTTCTACGCCAACACTTTCATAATTTTCCATGTCCTAGCTGCTGTCTATTTCAGGCTGTTTTAAACGGATGAAGGGCTGTCTTATCTACCATCTATTTTTTTACTTGGCTGTACTTTGCCTTAACCTCAAGCCTAACCTCCCATGTTGCCCTCTGTTTTATTCTATCCCAATGTGTCTAGTTTTTTATACACTTGCCCACGCTATCGCTTGCAATCAATCTGCCCTGCGCACATATCTCAACTTTTGCGTTTTTCAATCTGAACATTTTGTGGGCTAAGTAAGTTCGCGATGGCCCCGTGCCGATGGCTATTGTAACTGCCTGTGGGCAGTTTTTCCCTTCACAGTTCCTCTTCCTGTCACTGTCTCTATCCTAGTCATAGTCTCTGCCGCTGACGCTGTCACTTTCGCTGCCATGAGGTTTAAAAGCTACAAGCTATGAGGTAGCCCAGCGGGAGGCCTTTTTTGATGTCACAAAAGGATTCACTTGATATTCATCAACATCAGTGTCTGTCAAACAGTCAGTCAACCAGTCATTCGATACCCCACACCAACAGACTGTCCCAGTCCCAATCCCAATCCCAATCCCAATCCCAATTTCAATCCCAAACCCTACACCAACGTCCATTCCTCCTATCACTATGCATGTCAAGTTGGGTTAGTACATTAAACTCGAAGTGTGGGTGTCTGGATAGACATCGTTGCAATTTGATGCGTCTGACTTGTATGTGCATCAACCATTATATACAATATAGTGCAAGCGATACTAATCTGATTAGTGTCAAAAAAAATTGCTCCAATTGAAGACATTCAGCATTGACAAGCCAATAGCTCTCAACTAACTTACTCTATGAATACCAATAATATTTAATAATTTAAAGAACAGCGAATAATCATATATAGAGTTTCATAATTTTTTGAAACAGCAACAGTATATATTTAAGTGAATAACAATTATTGGTCCGTAAACTATCTTTGCGAAAAATTGAGACATCTCCAACGTCATTAAGTACATATATATAATCTAAATGAACATTAGCAGTTGAGTCGCTACAGCCCTGCCCCAGTCTTTCCACTAAACACTAAATTTGATATACTGTACGCGTTGTATCGTAATATTTTTCTGGAATCTCAACCCCGCACCCACAAATCACAAATAACTAATACCAACCTACTCGATTTCGGTATCGAATACTTTTCTATCTCAAAGATACTTTTGTATCTAAAGATACTTTTGTATCTAAAGACACTTTTGTATCTAAAGACACTTTTGTAAATGAAAGATACTTTTGTAACTCAAAGATACTTATAATTAATAGACTCTTTTGTATCTAAAAGCTTCTTGTATCTGAAAGATTCTTTATTTCTTCAATATCTATTTTATCGGAAAAACAAATTTGTTTCTCAAAGATACTTTTGGATCTGAAAGATACTTTTGTATCTAACAGGTTCTTTTGTATCTCAAAGATACTTTTGTATATCAAAGATACTTTTGTATATCAAAGATACTTTTGTATCTGACAGATACTGTATGTCAAAGATACTTTTGTATCTCAAAGATACTTTTGTATCTCAAAGATACTTTTGTAACTCAAAGATACTTATGTATATTTCATAGACTCTTTTTTATCTGAAAGATTCTTCATTATTCAAAGATACTTTTGTATCTCAAAGATATGTTTGTATCTATTTTATCGGAAAAAAACAATTTTGTTTCTCAAAGATACTTTTGTATCTGACAGATATGTACATATGCCAAAGATACTTTTGGATCTGATCTAAAAGGTTCCTTTGAATCCCAAAGATACTAATGTACATATCTCAAAGAT
>JBANCX010000257.1:11721-23213 GCA_037040065.1 Dettopsomyia nigrovittata
TTTTATGGCCTAGAGCCGGGCTGGCTAATCAGTTTAGTGGATAAAACAATAGCCAAGTTAAAGAATACATAAGTTCGGTTTTGGTTTTTTACGTTTGTTAATTACACAGAGATAGTATATTAAAAAAATATTTGTTTGTTTGTATTTTTGGACTACAATTACACAGAGAGAATACTAGCATTTATATATTATTATATTAGTCTGTTGAATTCCTTAGATAAACACCTGTTTCGCCGACAGGTTCTCCATGAAGGGCTTCACGACAGCGCTTGTGGCAAAGCAAAAGATCAAGCCGAATGTTATGGAAATTGGCAGAGCTGGCAGCGCTTTGCGCCAAATGGCCAAAAGCAACAGTGTTAGGCAAAGGCCAATCAATATGGCTACGAAGCAGGCAATTGTTGTGGTCCAGTCACCATAACTGGAGGCTTTGCCTACCAGCACAGAATAGAAAATAAAATCACCAAGACCCAGTTTAATGCCACCTGGAAAAGCATTAAAATATTAAAATCTAACAAAAAAACTAAAATAATTCCATTAACTTACGTTCCTCCTGTGCCTCTTGTTGTGTCTGATCGGGAGCAGTAACTGTGCGATATTCATTGGAACGACCTCCATTGCCACTCTGTGTGCTCTGTACTTCGATCTGGCGACGTGCGACACGATCACTGAGATTGGCGGACCATTCCTGTGTGAAACCAGCTGCTTCAGCTATAAATAATTGTTATAGTAATAGTAATAGTAATAGTAATAGTAATAGTAATAATTGTTATTGTTATAGTTATAGTAATAGTTATTACACTTTAGTTGATTTCTAATTTAATCTAGATTATGGAAGCAGTTTGCTAGCAGTATCTTTCACCATTTAAAAACTATACAACAACATAACAAAATAAACAAATTAATATAAATATTTACACCCAGAGCTGGAGAAATAATCGTTATTTATAAACAAAAATTATAATCTCAATGATAATCAGTAATAGTACTTCACAATAGATTCGACTAACTCCAGCTCTATTTAGTACATCAATAGCCACCCAAAAAAATCAAAGCTTTTTAAAGAAAAACAGAGAGTTGGGAGTATACAGAGAAAGAAAATCATAAATAATAAATGTTTATGTACCGTTTCCGTGCAAATTGCTTTTAAATGTCACAAGTGGCATACCTTCAGCAGCCGCCTGATTCTCCTGCTGTTGCTGATGGGATGATCGCATAATATTACCTGAGCGTGAGCTATTATTAGCACCCGCAGCTGGATCCGGTGAAGCCAATGAATTTTGTGTGGCGCGTGTAGTTGTTGTGGAGTTGCTTGACGAAGGTGATGATGTTTCCGTTGGCAGTTGCGACTGTTGTTGTGGTGTATAGTGTGTACCCATCAATGTATAAATGACGGTAGCTGCAGAAATAGACTTTAATTTAGAATTTGAATATAAAATGGTCTAAGCTAAGGTTATTAAACTATTGATAGTTCTCGACCTTAAGCTAAGATTGGTTACCTACATGAATAGATTAATGCTGGAAAGATTTGCTCATTGCGCTCCTGTGCAGTTTCTACTAAAATGCGCAGTGGTCCACGTGGTGATAGTACAGCGATGAGATCTGTATGAGAAATATTTATTGAATATCAAAAAAATAATACTAGCTATGATTAAATCATACCCCAAATGGATATAGCTGCCAGGACAGCCCAGGCAGTCCATTCCGGTAGATATTTGATAAACACCAAGGCCATCAAGGCAGCTACAAATATCAGATAGCCCTGCTGCAGACGCAATGGACCGTGCCAGTGTATGGACATCATGCCCACAACACCAAAGTTCCACATAATGAACACAGCTGTGGGATAGTCCATGGGAATGTTATAGGCTCGGAGCAGCTCCTCCAAATACAAGTACGTAAAGATGAACAATAGCATAAACGAGGAAAGTATAAGCCAGCCATGGATGACACGATAGCAACGTTTTTTATACAATACAATCAGCAAAATGGTCATGACAACCACGACGCTCATAAGAATCAATGAGTTGGCCAAAGCATTCCAAAACTTGACGCTGGGCTCCGGTGAAAGCTCATGAAAGGGTGTATAAAGGCTATAACCATATAAAATCAGTAATAATTGAATTAATTTTTAAAGAGATTCCAACTCACAGATAGACATCGGTGCTGTTATAGAAGCTAATGGAGTTAATGGTCGCCACCACTACCAACATGCACAGAGAAACCGGTACAAATAGCTTAATGACATGCTGTGCACCGTATTTTAGACCCTGCTCCTCTTCGATATCCTGCTGCGAAGGTCCAGGCTCTCCATCGCCACCCCCGCCGCCGCCAAGTCTTGCTGATCGTCCAGTTTGTCGTATAATCACACTGGGCACTGCAAGTACAGCCTGTTCAACGAAAAAAGAAATTAATTTCTGGGAATACCTTTAGTCGTTAATTTGTCGGATCAGTTAGATCGCATTTTCTATTCCTTTTTGAGTTATCTTATATACACCAACTTTGTACTGAATAGATCCACTACGATTTAAGATCATTTTAGGAGAAAAATATTTATTTTATATTGAGAATATCTCGCATATATATGTATATGTAAATCGGCCTATACCGTTCGTTAATAAAATCATTTTCCAAAATAAATGGAAAACTTAAAAAAAATAATTATAAAAATTATATTATATATTATACCATTTAATGGTTGCCATAAGCACAAACTATAAAAAAAAACTGTTTTTTATGATTTCCTATAATCTCGTTATGTATATTTCCATGCTTTTTAACCAAGACTTGGAGAGATATTCAATTTATTGTTTAAAACAACGGAATATACAAATTCATTTTTAGTAATTCTTTTTATCTTTCTATTTTCGTTTTTAATATATCGTTATTCTTTACTATCCTAGAAAGGCGTTTATGGCACCTTTTCTCAAACCAAACTTGTTAAAGCATCCTTAAACCTATATTCTTCTTAAAGACATTCGAACAGTTGTAGGTCATTCGTTGGTTTGTAAACGCAAAATCATGGTAAGGTGGCTATAAGATATAAAGCCCTTAAGATAGTTGGCGCATTGATGTGGAAATTTATCCGGTAATCGCTTTTTAGACGTCTGACAAACAATTTTTTTTTTTGATTCTGATTCTTTAGCTCAAGTTTTTCTAATTTGAAAATAGAAGCTAAATACAAATGTACACGAATGTAATATGCATCAATAAAAGAATTAAACAATAATTCAGAGGCCAACCAAAAACTAAATAAACTAGGAATTTTGAAGTAAGTATGCTAAAATATGTGAAATATGTGAACTACCACAATCTATTAATAAATTAACTGATTTTTGATTTCCCACCTAAAGATTTTACGTTGTTATTATATACTTTGCGTTATAGCCTTCGGAATGCCGACTTTTCAATTACTTACAATTAGAAACTTTCCTTTTTTTTTTTGCCTTTTACTTTTACTGCTGTTACTATAATAATATATTTTCTATATGATTTTCTATAATTAATATTAATACTAAATATTGCGTAGAATTTAGATGACATCGGTCTTGTCAAGTGTGCTGATCCAAATACCAAAACACTTGTTACATGTAATTACAAAAACATTATACAGACATACATATGTGTACATATCGACACGGCTGTTGATGCTTGTCGAGACTCTATATATTTTATAGAGTCGAAGATGCCTCCTTATACCTGTTAGATACATTTTCACAAAACTATTACACGCCTAATTCGACATGGATATATAAATAAATAGCAAAAAATTAATAAAAAAAGTTATTGGTAAAATATGATTTGATGAAAATATACTTGAACTTACACCATCTGCCTGATCAGCATTGTGATTGCCACCTAGCTGTCCATTGGAACCATAATTTGTACGATTCTGTTGTTGATGACGCCTTGGAGGACGCTCCAAACGCTCCGTTGTGCCGCTCTCGTTGTCAATGGATACAGCTGTCGCTGATGCTGTTGACGTATGTGGCTCCATGAGCGGTGTGCGTTCGTTAGCCGCAGACGCCGAAGCCGACGCAGCCTGCTGATCCTCCTCAGCGTTTATTGACGCCCACTGCGATGCCGTAGTTGTTGGTTTAATTACTTTAAAAGGTTTTGCAATATGTACATAGATGTCAGTAAACCGTCAGTATGATGATTGAATGAACTAATGTGCACTACATACATTTATTGTTGGGAGTGAAAATAAAAATTATTTATCTGCCAGCAAAAGGAGCGAACTTTCTTTTGTTTGTGATTTGCAAACGACTCATAGACTGTTAGAGATGTGTCGAGTATACCGAAAATGAGACTTATCGAAAGTTATCGCCTCGATAACTAAGTTCAAATAATATTCATGTTAAATATGCAATCAGAAACTAATAGCTAATATGGTTAAACAACAAAAAAATAAAATTTTGCATTATTTATATTATTTATTATAAAAATTATATCATTTTTTTTTTTTTAGCAGATACATCTGGCAACTCTAGAACTTTCATAACGATTGACACAATATCGATATATTATCGGTCTGTTAGTAGAATTCCGTCGCAGCTGTTGTACAACTACTTCATAACGAATTATAAGCATTAAATTCAGTTTTTTGTATTGAAAAAAGTGTTGATCTAAGCATTTTAAATGCTACACAACTGCCCAACTAGCTTAAGTGAGCCAACAGTTTAGCCAAAGTACAACATAAAACATGACAAGAACATAAATTTCTGCAATTTTTACCGGCCTTTTGTCTTAAAGTATTTTTTGTTGTATTTTTCTTCTGTTTTTTAATGCTTGACAAACGCGTAACAAATTGATAGCTGCAATTGATAATAATTAATTGAATATACAATTGTGTCCAACGCTTAAATGTTCAGTTGAACGTGTACACAACATCTTCAATTACAAATAACCAAATAAAATGAAATGCAATTTTTTGCTACTTTTGACGTGGCTATCGCTGGCAGCCGGCGATGTCAGCTCAAAGTCCTTTAGCGGTAGCAGCTGGAGTGTTAGTCGCTTTCGTCGCGCTGCCATTGACGTGGCCATCGGTTCGCATAGCATTATTGATTTGCCCGATTGTCAAGATCTGGGCAAGTACTGTGCACATCAGAAAAGTCGCGACAATCTGGCAATGTTGGAGTGCGCTCTGAGCTTTAGTTCTAGCCAGCTGGAGTCGTTACCAGACAGCTGTCAGCATGCGCTGTGGCTGCAACAGCGTCAACTGCAGTCTCCTGATTGGATTGAGCATACTTTTCTACCCACCTATTGTGCCGGAGAACAGAGCAAGCTGCTCAACTGCCTGAACTCGGTTGATCTATGGAGCTGCATGGAGCATCAGCGTCAACAGCTGCCACAGAGCAACGTCTGCCAACAGCAGCTAAGACGAGCATATGCATCACTTGGTCAGGATCATGCAAACATAGGTGACTTTTATGCCGCTTGTGGAGCACTTGTCGAGCAGCAGCATTGTGGACGCATGAATGTCGAACATTTGCCGGCATTGCTATCACAGTTGGGTACAGTGCAGTGCATCATGGCGCATGCCAGTTCCACGGTACCCATCGATGCTAATTGCAAGATGGCGATCAATGCCATCGAGCAGCAACGTGGCATGCTAGAGCTTTTTCGTATATGTTCCGAAGACCTGACGGCGCTCTGTTCTCAGGTGAGTTGTAGCTGTGATTAAAGTGACTGACTTAATCATGCTTTGATTTTAAGGAACGCCCCGGGACACCGAGCGCCTACAAGTGTCTGGTGCGGCACAAGAGTAATCCATCACTAAGCACTCAGTGTGCCACACAGATCACACTGCGGGATCAGCAGCTAGGGCGGGATTATCGTGTGTCCCATGGTCTGGCCAAGGCTTGCAAGGATGACATTAAGTTACATCACTGTCGACGTGGCGTCTCAGAGGATAAGCAAGTGCGCTTGGCTCAGATACTACTTTGCTTAGAATCTGTATCCAAAAATGGCACTAAGCTAGCTTCAGAGTGTCTAGTGGAGCTTACAGATCACCGACGCATGTTAATGACTGATTACCAGCTGTCCCCAGAGCTTCTCAACGATTGTGCCGACGACATACCAAGGTTCTGTCCAGAGGAGCACAAAGCACAATTGGTTAACGGCTTCTCTGGCACTGGAGGCGAGATCATACACTGCCTGATGGAACATGTGCGTGTTAGAAAACCACAACGACGTGTAACTTCCCAGTGTCAGCGTGGTTTGGAAACTTTGATTAAAGTAAGCGATGCTGGCGAAGATTGGCGTGTGGATCCAGTGTTAAGGCGTGCCTGTAAACCCGTTGTTGATGTCGCCTGCAAGGATGTCGAGGGTGGCGAGGCCCGCGTCATGAGCTGCCTTATGGAGCGTATCGGTACGCCGGTGATGCGTCCTGAATGCGAGCAGGCATTGCTCATCATTGAGTACTTTGTGGCCCGTGATTTCAAACTGGACCCGCAGCTCTATAAACATTGTCGCGCTGATGCTGTCAAATATTGTCGTGCCAAGCAACAATGGGATGATGTGCAAGACGTGCAAATGGACCCAGAAAGAGGTCCACTTATTTTGCCCTGTCTACATCGCATGGCTTACAGTGAGGATGAACGACAGACTTTGCGCAAAGACTGCTTCCGGGAGGTAAAACGTGTGATGCGACAACGTGCCATTTCTGTAGATTTAATGCCAGAGGTAGAGGATTATTGTCTCTCGGATTTATCACAGTTTTGTGGCGATCATACAGAAAAGGGCACTGAAATGGAATGCCTACAAAACAAGCTAGAGAATCTGCAGCCCGACTGCAAGGCAGTGGTAACCAAATACACC
This sequence comes from Dettopsomyia nigrovittata, assembly GCA_037040065.1. Taxonomy (NCBI): domain Eukaryota; kingdom Metazoa; phylum Arthropoda; class Insecta; order Diptera; family Drosophilidae; genus Dettopsomyia; species Dettopsomyia nigrovittata. The sequence goes on from JBANCX010000257.1 coordinate 18,541, forward strand.
GAAGAGGAGGCAGCCAATGTGGAGTTAAATCCGGTTATTATGGCAGTCTGTTCAGAAGCCATGCAACAGCATTGCTCGGATATACTCAAGACGGGCAAGGATAATGGTAAGTTAAATATAACAATAAACTCTGCAAAATAAATAGAATAAATCTACAAATCCTGCATCATGTTTCAGGCAACATGATGGACTGTCTCATCTCGCACAAAAACGATGCTGATTTACGCAAGGATCTGCGTTGTCGTGCTGCTATTGAACACTTCCAGATTATATCGTTAAAAAGCTATCATTTTACCACTAAATTCAAGGAGGCCTGCCGTCCATATGTCACACGCCATTGTGCTGCAAGCGGCACCAAAAACGAGGTCGTCGCCTGCCTCAGTGAGGTCATGCGCAATGATACCATACGTGCACAACGTCATCAAATACCCAAAGAGTGTCGACAACAGGTTAAAGCTCAACTCTATCAACAGCGTGAGAGCATTTTATTAGATCCCAAATTGGGTAATGCTTGTCGGCAAGAATTGGAACAATTTTGTGCTGATCAACAGGGTCCCGGACAGGTGAATAAAAATGCAAGTCATCCATACCATCCTATAACACACAATCCAACCAAACTAACAATAATCAAACTAACAATAATCAATTTGAAGTACATATTTACTTACTTATTAATATAACTTTCTTCTAGGCCCTGGAGTGCCTGATACAGAAAACTGCCATGCTGGGGAAAGCTTGTCATCATGCCATATTTGTGATTAAGAAATCAGAATTGGGAGACAGCGGCACAGACTATACGCTATTGAATACCTGTAAGGATATGGTCTACAAGTTCTGTCCCAATACGGAGTCGGTACAGTTATTGGATTGTCTAAAGAAATATAAAGATGATCCACAGTTTGATCAACGTTGTCATCTGGTTGTTGTCAATCGCATGATTGAACAGAATACAGACTTTCGATTTAATCCAACGCTTCAAAGTGCCTGTGGCAAGAATATAGATCAATATTGCTCGAATATTATAGCCAAAGCGCAACCAAATGAAGAATTGAATGGCAAGGTAAGTCGCATTCCAAATTAAAGCTTTTGTTTTGTATTGTATACATAAGGACCTGATCCGAGCTGTTCTGTCGCTGTTCCATTAAACTTCTTTTGTCTATAACAAGTTTCTTAAATTTATATTTATATGTATATATATATATGTATATTGGGAATGTGCATCCCAGAACTAACAGTAGCTGCTAGGGTTGACTTTTTTTATTTAAAAATAATGTGAAGCCCATTTTTCTAAAATAAATGTTAAAAAATGTAGGTTTCAATGCGATTTACAGATCGGCTTTTATAGCTAAATAAGAGATGACTAATAGATTAGGCCTTGAATTGCCTATTTCCATCTAAAACTCCACATTTTCACGCTGCAATCGTTCATTAAATGGATCATCTATAGCTGCAGTTAATGTTTCCAGCAAATCATCGCTGTGAGCTATGTGCAAACCTAAGCGATTGTATGGTCCACTTGGACTAGTCAAGGGACGCAAATTTGTGGGTATACCATTAATAGCAAATGATGTCCACAGCTCTACCATATGCTGTGCCATTAGCGTATCATCACCGTCCAAAGGATGTGTGGGAAACAGATATATATTATCATTTGAATGATGCACGCCACCGTTAAATGGATAATGCGAATTATCAAATTCATATCCAAAACGTGTCTGTTGTCCTTCGTACTCAAAGCTATAGACATAGATGGGCACACCAGGCTGCCGTGTATGCAATTTGCTGGCCAAGGTCATGACGGGCGATTTCATAAAAATATCTGAAGTAATCTATTGCGAAAAGAAAATTAAATTTACAAATAAACGGAAATATACAGAAATGAGTGAGAAAAATCTATTGAACGTACATCAAAATAAGCGGGAATAGCATCCTTATGGGCATGGCTATTTAAAAGCTGGGGCTTATATAACTGCCGATAAAATAAATGATCGGTTAAACCGGTGCCATCCTTGGATGCCATGTCCATTAAACCCTGCGAAAACTGACGCACAGAGAGATCGCTTATATTGGGCACCTGAGCTTTTAATAAATCATAATAAGCTATGGAGAAAAATTAAAAAATATAATATCTATAAAGAAAATAAAGAAATATATGTATTTCCAAACTCACTGGCCAGCATAAAAGAGCCATCATGTTGTGTGAAACCTGTCAAGAGCGGCACCTGACGTTCATATCTATTAAGCAATTTTGTTGGCTCCTCCGGCAGTATGCCCTGTAAATCCCCAACCATTGGGGAGAAAGTCTCGGACTCTGTAGCCAACAAAAGTTCCAATACAGATGCTTTGCGTACACAATGCATTAGCTGCTCATGTTGCTCACAATGTTCGCAATCCAGCTTCATACATATACGCCGTGCCTGCGCAATGGGATCCTTGGTATTGGCCCAAATTGCAAATATGGAACCCGATTGTACAATGGCACGTTGAAAGTATTCCGGTGCAGTGCGTGGACTTAGTAGCAAACCACTGGTTATGCCAGCTCCTGCACTCTGGCCAAAGATAGTCACCTGGCGAGTATCGCCACCAAATACATGTATATGCTGCTGCACCCAATCTAAGGCTAACAATATGTCAGCTAATGGCGCATTGCCGGGCATCTCTTTTGTATATGTTGACAACCAGCCAAGGGCACCAATGCGATACTGCGGTACGACCAAGACAATATCCTGTTCAAGCAAATAATTGGGTGGATGATCTTCTGCGGAACCATTATAATAACCACCACCATAAACATAAAACATGACAGGTTGTCTTGCTGTGACCTAAACCATAAAAGAAAAGTAAAAAATTAATGATTTTCTAATAATTAACCTCGAAATATATTAAAAATATGACTTAAATAATGGAAATTTTCAGCTGTTTAAACACGTTTAATTGCTTATAATTCGCAAACTGTCTAGGAAACAGCTGTTTAAATAGATTGATTGATTGATATTACTAAAGGTCGAGAATGTTTGTTCTTCTGCTCAAAATAATTAAATTATAATTTAATGAACAATTTAAAAAAAAACGTAAAAAACTCAAAATTTAATTTCAGTTATCATAATGAGCACTCAAAGTTAAGTTGACTTAATAAATTTAATTTAATTTTTAAATCTTACTCACATTCTTTGTGTAGACACATAAATTTAGGCAATCCTCCAATTCTGCATCGGATAGCTTGCTATCTAGATGTGTTATTACCGGACATCGTTGTCCAAAGTCCAAAGTATCGTATACGCCGGTCCAGGGCAGACGTGCAATAGGTGACTTTTTGTTAGCAGAGAGTTAAATAATTATTATTATTTAACGTAATAAAATAATTGAAGCTTATCAGCGTAGATTAGATCAAAATTTATTTGTTTACTAACATGAAATCGCAGCTTTCCAATGGGTGCCTCCGCATAGGGTATGCCACGGAATTGCATAAAACTTTGACCTGTCCAGGCGGTCTGGCCATAATTACCTCTAACTGCACCCTGATTATTAGCCAATTGAACTGTTTTGGTTGCCAATGGCACTGCGGCATCCACTTGAGTATGCAGCGAGACTATTAACCAGCCGGCAAAGCCAGCTGATAGTAGACCGCAAAAGGCCAACATCACGTAAACGGCAGGTCTGCGCATCGAACTAAACTGAAAATTGAAATCAGTAGACGACAACGACGACGACAGCGTTCGCAATCTTTTTTATTTATTTTCATATTCACGTTATCGCTATTTAGGTTCGCGATTTGTTGAAATCTGATGAAAATTTTGCAGTTCCATAGACGGAAATATTAAAGGAAATGAAATATGAGTTAAATATAAACATATCCATTTCTATTACAAATCGTAAAATTTCAAAATAATTTCTTTATGATTGGACAACACGTTACAAGTGCTTTCCAAACAATTTTCTTTTTTTAATTAACACATTTGTATAAAAATGTTTTCTTTGTATATATTTTCCGTTTTTTTTTCTCTTGAGCTGTTCTCTTGGTTGTTCAAGCAGTTCTATCTCATTTAAATAATAAAACCAATTTTTGTATTATGGTTCGCTAACGCGTTTCGATGTAATTCATCAGGGGGAGGCTTTCATTTCATAGAAAATTGGATAGCCTCTGTCTCTGTATTTAATTATTTAATGTAAGGTTTACAAATAAAGGTAGTAGCAAATTAGAGAAAAGAGCGAAGCACTCCCAGCCTGTCCGTATCCCGTATACTGTAGTGTTCGTATCCCGTAGGTCGAATACTATAGCCCGTACTATAGTCCGCACGGGTCGACATACTTCATGGTTTTATCATCATGTTATAGTTTGAACCATTATACGGATTACAACTACCTACAATTATTATAACCTTTATAATTACAGAAATTATTATCATCAGACTAAATAAATAAAAATGTTGTCTCTTTAATTATAAAAAAAATGCAGCAGAATTCATTCCAACACTCACTCACTGACTCGTTTTTTTTCCTGGCCAGCTGAGTTAAATGCAAATATTTCACTCGAATATCGTAAATGAATAACGCAAACGGTCACAAAGAAATAATAAATAATAAGAATAACGGAAATGACCAAAGCATCAACGTATATCAGCTGTGCCTTGCTCAAAACAGAGAGAGCGAGTTTGTCTTAGCGCTCTCTTTTT
>JBANCX010000258.1:0-23211 GCA_037040065.1 Dettopsomyia nigrovittata
CGCGTTCATACATACAGACGGACAGTTGTCACAAAACTAATATACCCCTTTCCATTTTTCAATGGATCGGGGTATAACAAGACAACTTTTAGTGAATTTCAAAACTGCTACATAAAAAATGTTTGAAATTAGGTCACTTTTACAAATCCAAATCGAGTGGAAGTCAGAACAGGGCTGACTACAACCATTTCCCTTTATTCAATGGGATCAGGGTATAAAAACAATATAAAGCCAGCCTTTTTTGTTCTTGCGGATAAAGTCCTATGCGAGTTCTCGTATGCTCGTAGTTGTAAATAAACGAAACGAACGTATGATTTAGTCAACCGTAAATGCACGCGATTGGCAAGGTGTCAGGTGTACAGGAAGTTTTTTTGGGCTTCCACAAAAATGTGTTAAATATTAGCGATTGCTTTAAAATACATATATGTATGTACACTAAACGTTTCGTATGAATGTCACTTTATACAACATTACTTAAAATAATATTTTATGATTATTTAAAAAAAAAGCCCGTAAGAACGTGTGGTCGAGTGTGTTCGAATGTGAGAAAAACAGAAAAAATTTTCTTTAAAACTATTGTTTTCTGATCATTCCTGACTGTCAAGTTTCAGTAGAATAGCTTGGAAAAAAATTGGGAAAGCATTCCTATGGGAGTAAGTAGGATATAACTACTTGACGATACTAATAAAATAAAACATTTGGGTCTATCTCTTCGTCCTAAAGATTCTGAGGTCTATGCGTTCAAACAAGCGGACGAATGGACGAAATATATAAGAATATTCGGGATCAGTTCATCTTACTATATCGACTGTATCGTCTGTTTATGCCGATCCCGAATATTCTTACATTTCCAATGGGGTGCGGAACGCCTGTTTCTACCTATTCCATACATTTGCACATTTCCATTTTCGATGGAACACAGGCTCATAAAGTATTTGTAAATAATGGCTATGGAAGTATTATAACTATCGTAACCGTACTTGAGTAAAGTTTGTGAAGATTTCACAATTACATTTCACACATCCATGATGCTACAGTTTGTAAGAGTTTCTGCTACGCTTAGGTGTCTAAGCGATTTTTGATTACACTTCCGTCGGAAATTATCATATATCCTTCAGCTTGAATAATTTTCATGGAAATTTGCGGCATACTCTATCCTTAGAGTACTCAACCACCACAGAAGCGCACCTGTCAGTGTCCTAGTCCATTTTACTCATTCCGGTATATAAAGCTTGGACTTACAGACATCCAGAATGTCGACTAGTCGCGCAAAGCTTTGTTCTTTTGTAAACACCAATACCCGCTAAAGGAAAACACAAAGCTAAAGAGTTACAGAAATTTCATATTGCTTCACTGTGTGATACCACGCGATTGCACTAATATTAGGTACTACATACTTACATATATTTATTTAAAATACACTTCAAATATTCAATGTATGGTTTTGTTTTGCACCATTATTTCAATAACACGTCCAATTTAAAAGTATTTTTTAAATACCGTTTTCTCCCAGCTCTTTACCGATATTGGCTTATAACATACAGCAAAGTATACGAAAATGCTGTGATCTGCGTTGGGAAATTCAACATCTACTTAGTTCAGGTAGAAAGAGTATTTTCATTATAGTTGTTGCTACCTGTTTTAGATACTTCCTGATTATCTCTAAAGATAGTGAATATACTTAGTTTTATATTTCAAATATAATTAATACTACATACATATGTATATATTTATTTCTGTAATAAAACCATTAGTTTACTTGTTTTATTTTATATTTGTGGAACTTGTGCCTTTTCATATTGAATAAAAATAATCTACCCGCTTTACGTTCTCAGTGTTAGATGAAAAACAAAGCATTTAACCAGACAGACTAAACACCCTCATCCAGTGCTAGCAGCCTGACCAAACAGAGCTGAAACCCGACACTAATTAAAGGCATTTGTTGTAGCATTTTTATTCAATTAATTATTTTAGCTATCAACGCTGTCAATCTTTTTATCAACAAATCTGCCGAGGAAGAGTGGCTGTAAGCGGGTACTCGTATAGTTCATTGTCGGCGGAAAGCTCATAGTATATTTTGGCAGTTTGAGGCCAACAGCTGCCTTTGAGTAGCGGGAAAGATACTCAGTGTGCGCAACGGGTGGCTTTCTACTCCAACTAACAATGCATTTTGAAAGGAAATTTTGCGCCTTGGTCTGTTTCTATCCATCTACATACGTATGTATATTTATTTCTAGGTACTTTGTATCTTAGTGATCCTTTTGTTAAGTGTCTATCATCCGTCAGTTGTATTATACTATTTCTATACAATGGGGGAAAGTGTATGATAGTTTGGTGTAAATGTAACTGGTAGACGAAGATGGGGCAGACCCAACAAAGTTTATATTATATTTATATCTATATTATATGGTTGGCACTGGACCGATTGGCTGTAATATCGGTTGTTGTATGGGTATACCCGATCCAAATTATAACAAACGGCCATAGGAACGATTTTGAAACAAATTTTGTTTGTTTTCTTTTTCCAACCAAGCTTAAGTATTTTCACAATCTATCAACGTTTCCGATCTAAAAGACGGATATCTCATAATCAAGCACACTCGGTTAGAGCATTCTTACATATTATACCTAAACACCGTCATTTGTAGCTATTCTCTATACGAAGTAATTAATGAATTAATCCACTAAATGTTATATTCAACCTTTTATTGCTTAAATCAAATACTCGGTCCTCAAACTTGGAGTTTCATCTTTATTTCGGACACCAAAATAAATTGTTTCAAGAATGCTTTTTTCTTAATATCACTAAAGGACTTAGTAGCATGTTTTACTTAACGACATACTACGCTATTATAAAAGTACATCTCACAGAGGCATATTTTCTGTGAGCTGCTTGGTGAATATCTAAGGTGCTACTGACCTTTTTATGTAAATATTTTTACAAATGTGGCTGAACACACAACCATTTTTTCGACCCTCCCAATACCGTCTGAGCTCGTATAACCCACGCAAGCTACGTACCTATCTTTCAATAGAGACTGTTGCTGTGGAACTGCTCTTGTAGCAGTACCAGCAATGTTTGAATTCAAAACATACATACTGACGTTTTTATAGTTAACTGGTACTGAGCTTAATGCCAGTTTTTAAAGAAATATAATATTAAAGCATAAATATACTTCGCATTGTAAGCTAGCTATGGACTGTCTGTTCGTCAACGGGCACATGCTAAGAGTGACGCCATAGCAATCTAGATTTGAGATCGGAATCGTAAAACCGGAAATAAAACAGGAAAATTAAAAACGTACAAAAGGTGCAAAATAGAGAGGAATGCAGGCAGTTTGCGCAAACAGATAGGCGGCCGGTAGGCAGGCAGACGCGCTTCAAGAGAAACATTGAGTTTCTGGGAGGCGAGGGTGTTGAAAAGAAAAAAAAACAAAAGCAAAAAATATACAACTCCGTGGGCAATATGTAAAATGAAAACTGCAAAACGTTGCGGTGGGCTCAAAAGCACCAAATCGACCACCTCTTCTGCAACTACCGAAAAGGCACCAACTCTAGGCAAAGCCCGTCAGCTTGATTAAAGTTACCACATGTGCTCGCGTCTGCCAAACCTTAATGCGAACTTCATATCTATGTTATGCGATTTCCCATTTTTATTTTAAAAATCTTGTAATCAAATATTCTTAAAATACCACTAATTTAAATGGCAGAAAATAAGTTAATTGTATTTTGCGCTACCACCTCATATTTGTAACTCTGAAGAAATGTGTAAAATTTTGTTTAGTGTCTTTTTTTTATAATACAAATCAAATATCGACAACTACACGCATAATACGGTGGACAATCACTGAATACCACAATGGGAAAACAATTACTGAAAGTAATTCTTCCAAACCATTTGTATACAATTCTCAAATACAGGCACTTGTTCCCGTCAAACTGACTGAAAGAACATTCCGTAAAAATACAAATGACTGACTCAACTTGGCTGCCCAACCTTCCCTTCACGCGCTGAATGATTTTGCAGGCACCGCAAAAGTTAAGTCAGTGAAAAGCTAAAGTCACACAGGAGAAAAAACAGCAATGAAAAACAGTAAAAGTAAAAAACGAAATTTATTTATCAGATATTCCTGAATTTTCTATGTTCACTTTATAATTTTTCGTTTGCTTTACACATCCCAGCAAATACTAAAATATTAAAATAAATTAATAATAATAATAGAAACTGAAATAACAGCACTCATGTGTAAAGCCCGCCGAACAGTTAATAATAATTATATTTAAATCCTTTAGATTAACAACACTGTCGAATGACTATCACCCATTATTTGAATGATGAGTTTTTGTGACATGCAACTAGAGATTTTTAATTTGTTATAATTAGGAATATTTCCTGTCAGGAATACTGAGTTCAATGTAAGTAAAATGTTTTAACAAAACAGTTCCTGCCAATTCTTTTTTGTGTTCAGTTTTCCATGCTTATATATACGGGCTCATAAAATGGTGAATAGTAATCGACGTATGTGTATCTTGATGTATATTCGAGTATGTATGGAAATTATAAAATCGATTTAAGTTTCCACTCAATTACCCGCCACTACGTACAAATACAAGTGGGATATCACCATTGTCACTTTGCGTTTGTTAACCATTTGCATATATTGAGCATCAGCAGATAACTTTAATTTTTTCTTCATTTCTATTGAATTAACGATAAGATAGAATCAAATCAGTGTAAGGTGAGGCTTTCTTCTAATATAAATTATAATATATTTTGTATTTGGCTCCCTTTTTGTTTATGTTTAACTATGTTGAAGAGTTTATTTATGTCAGTTCAATTTAGTATACCTAAAAAAAAAATTGGAAAAAGCTAAATAAATTTGTGAAAATGTATCTAACAGACAAAATAAGGTATCTCTCAGCCCATATTCTTGATAAGCATCAATAACAGAGTCGAAACTGCTGCTGTATCTGGAAACACGTCGATCTCAGAGAATACATAATGTACTCACCAAACTCGGTATTCAGCTTTGAGGCCTGACCAATATTATATTTGTTCGATTTCCGGCTTATAACAAATAGCTCCCACAGGGACGACATAAAAATCAGGCATACTATAGTATGTAGCTGCCATAGAAATAATGGGTAAACAAAATTATAACAATTGCTTGTTGAACTGCTAGTACAGCATGTAATTAACTTGTGGATATTTCGGAGCTTGGATCAGAGTATCTCGTAGTGGAGCACATTCTACTGGAGCTATCTTACTACTTTCATTTAAATATATAATTGAAATTTATTGAGATGCTATTGATATTAATCATATGTAAGAACAGAACTCGACTTGAAAGCATGACGACGTTGTGGACTGACTGTGGTAGTACTTACTCGCATAATGAATTTATTAATAAAGAACTCCAAAGGTTGTATAAAAAATCTTTTTCATTGATTATTTAACGAGTTCTTAAGTGGTTTCTTAAGTATAGCAAAAACTTGCCACTAATATGCGATTAAGCCAAAGTAGCCGCAAGAAAGACTCAGTGAATGCAGTATTATATGTATGTAGGAGTATATGTATTGGTTTTGTTTGTGCGTGCGTGTCTTTGAGTGGATTTTCCTGCGTGCAGTTAACGCAACTAGGCCAAGCAAAAGGGAGTGTGCGAGCGCAAAGATCCAGTCAAAGTGAATTGATGAAGCGTTTTTGGAAAACTTTTATGGGTTCTGTGGAGCAGTACATCCTTGGGCCGGTGGGTCGGCGCAATTTGCAAGCTAAATCGCACGAAGCAAATAATAAGAAAGTTAAGGCAGCTACCGCGACCCATACAAAGTTGCAACACAAAAAAGCTGTGAAAAAAGACCATAGAAAAGGTCAAAAGAACTTAGATAGGATAAACTGGCGTACTTAAGTAACTCAAATGGCATTTGCTTAAAGTTTCGTGGTTCTTTTGCCTGGAAACGGAAGTAAGTTTAAGATGAAGTTACAAAAGTCGACAGTAAGCAACACTTGAATCGAGCATTTGTTTGTGTCTGCGACGGGGATGTCGTTGAGCGATTATGTTCTCAGCAGCTGTTACCACGCTGTCAGCTCAAACTCAAGCTTCGTTTAGTTTAAATTTTCTTTGCTATATACTTTCACATTTTAGTGTGTATCGCTTGGAGTAAGTCATTTATTTAAATGAATATGCAATATTAAAAAGTTTCACAAATAATAGATTTTATTTCTGTCGTATATCTTAATTGTAATGTCGAGAGACTGGAAAAAAATTGTTCAGCTTATAGCTGTTTGAAAATGGTTTGTTTATTATAAATAGAAATACTGGAAATGGAAAATTTAGAACAAATTGACGTACTCGTATATTCTTTCTCAGCACCATAGCCGTGATATAACAATGTCCGTCCGCCTGTCTGTGAACGCTAAAATATCAAATACTGTAAGACACTACAAAAAACGAACAATCGGCCAAAAAAGAATAATGAAAAATTAATAGTTGTATAGAAAACCTTTGGCACTCCAAGTTATTTCAACTAAACTTACCTGTTATATGTTTAAATATGATTTTCTGAAACTGAGCGAATGCTCAGAAAAGAATTCATTGCGCTTGATCAAAAATTCCTAGTCAATCAGGATGAAATATTTTATATCTGTATTGGTTTTAAACTTAAAGAAGATCTATCGTTCTTTAAAATTAATTAAATTGTATTTAACTGTCTCTTCCTGCGAGTATCCACTTATGTTCTTAAAAACGGGCTTTAGAGAGAGAGAGAGAGACAGAGAGAGAGAGAGGGAGAGAGAGAGAGAGAGATGGCATATCATGTACTGTTGAATAGGACAATAACAGCAGAAATAGAACTTCCGGCAGTAGTCGAAAAAAATCCAAAGGAAATCCCAACATAATGCAATTTTCATTTTTCTGGTCACGTACGAAAAGTAAATCAATTAAGTTGTCATAAATTGTACTACTGCTGCTGCAGCTGGCAACACTTAGCCGCTGTCGCCATTCACACATTGCACACGCATTCGTTACCATCGTCCGACGCTAACGCTATCGTTGCCTTGCGCCAGGCTTGTACCCGCCTCAGTCATGCTTTTACATCATCCCTATGGAGTTTTTGCTGCTTGGCACTTATTTAATTCTTTCTATTTGTACAGCAAATTGAGCTGTATTTGTTTTTACTTTCAATTTTTATGCCCCGAATACTGTACATTTAAATAAACAAACAAGCCAAATCAAGCTAATAGATTAAAAAAATATGCATATGTACGTACATACATAAGTATGAACATATAATATATATACATATTATAATATACTTACACAATACTGGCTAATTTGCAGTATGCAAACAGAATCATTAAAGTACGTACGTGTATTGTTATAACATCATTTCATTGGAACGGGCCAAGCGTTCCACCTTGTTGTATGTACAAACATACACTATTTAGCCTTCTTAGACACAATTTAGGTTACTTGATTTGTTATTAAATTATATAAGTACATTATTTTAATTTTCCTTTGACGTAAAAGCTTTTTTCAAATATAAATGTTGACTCTTAAAATTGTTAAGTGCCATTGACAGTGTGAAAATGTAAACAACGGTTTTTTAAAGTGACCAATCTCGACCTACTCGTAGATAAATACGAATAGGGGACTAAAATCGAATATTCTTTTTAGTGGTCGTGGACTCAACTCCACAAAACATTGCAAACAACTATTGCGACACATCCTTATAGAAAATTATATTATAAGTATATATGTATGTATTTATTTAGTATTCAAATAGTACACTTAACAATTTAGTATGGTTGTATTATGTTAACGTCTTCCACATCTTTTTGCCATTACAATTTTTCCATTTAAAATAATTTACTATGACTCATTGTCATCGTAAAATTCGTAGTGAAGTCGGAATTCTCTGTTGGAGCAATACCCATTTCAAGTCGCTAGACTTGTCGCGCTTTAGTTAAGCTTTAAGTGATTGCGTATAATTTGAATGCATTTATGTGGTTAGCTGAAAGCAATGATAAGTAGGCAAGGGAACTGAAGGAAACAATTCTTTTATTCCCGCATTTTTGTTCTATCTTTGAATTCGCGGTCGCGGAAATTCTTGCTCATTCCAACACGGATTATTTACTTCTCTAAAGATTCAATGACAATTTTCAAAATGAAGTTATATTGTAGATTAGTCCAAATAAGGAAAAAAATGGCAACTTGACTTTCTCAATGACACTTGAGGAAAGACAAAGAAACCATACAAAATAAAGAATAATTCGGATTTAATCATTTGAAGTGTAATTGCTGGCCACTTACAAAGTAAATACCAGCTTGCGAACAGATTTGCGACTAAGGCGTAACTTCAAGTTATTCAAGTGCTATACACTACATGACTAAGCGGCAGCGCCACTCGATTCGCTTTAAAAAGTTCAATGCTAACTGTAAATTATGTTTCAAACAACATGCAGTTCAAATGAAGGATCTCATAAATATTGATTACTTATTATTTCATTTTAAAGCTATTCATCTATTCATCGAACAAAAAAGCTATTTTACTCTTGCACAGATTGTTCCTAAGGCAGCCTTTTAATAAAACTTAAAAATATACCAACAAAATAGGCAAGCATATCTCTGGTTATGCTAATCGAACTATGTTTTACCTTTATCAAGGGTCAAACGAATAATTTCAATTTCATATTTCATAATATTTCCTTGCATATACAAATGTCCGTCAGAAATGATTTTGTGTCTCTAATAAAGGAAATGACATTTCATCATAATAATTGAATATCTATCTCATTTGGTGTCGTCCTTGATACCATAGTTAATCCGACCGATTAAGTTAGTTTCATCTATACGCTGCTGTAAAGTTATATGCAAAATAATTAGCTAAATCATGGAATCAGCTCAATTTTGTTCTAAGTATTTTCAGCTAGACTTTACTTCATAATAAAATAGTGTCCCCGCAAATCAGTTTTGTATTAATTTTTTTTCTTTTTCTTATTAATGATATAGTGACAAACGCACAATATTATTTATTATAATTTCAGCCGAAGGCCTTAGTAGCCAGTGCTGTTAATATTTAGCTAATCTAAGTTTTTATAACTTTGATTATGTATAATAATTAAATAAATAAAAATTTATTATAATTTGATAAATAAAGACAACTTTTCTATTTCTATTTAACTGATTTTCCAAATTATGTCAGAAACTATGCTATTTACAAAATGAGATTAAAAAAAAGTTAAAATTGGTCAGACTGGAACAAATCAGCTAAAGCTCTCAAAAGCAAGCTACATTTAGCCCAAAAGTAGCTAAATTGGCCGCAGCGCATCTGTAGGCAATTAATCCATGGCTGTCAACATCGTCAGTTTACAAAATGAAATTGCTGGTCATTTGAGGAAATTAAGTTTGACACTATTACACCAATACTTGTATATATATTTTTAAAAATGTTTACTATTTTTCGACACGCTCATATTATTAAACATCGTATAGACAATTTGGATATTTTTGGTATTTTATCGCTATATGTATAATAATATACAAATATATGAATAATAGGTTGGAAACTCTTTGTAGTGATACAATAGATGTACCAAAGAAGGCTGATTTTAATTGTTGTTGTAAAATAAAAAAAAAATTAAATTAAATAACATTAGAAATGTATATAAAAACAGTATATTGTTCAATAACACCAAAAGGTTGACTTTGAAGTAACATTGCCACGCCTTTTTTGGGTCAATTTCAAAACCTTTTTTCAAATTGCAATGGACGAACACCAATTACATTTTATTAGAATGGGTTGACAAACGTCTCCATCAATTTCAGCAGGATTGAGTGCTCTGCAATGCTTTCACCAACAGTTTCCTGGCTGAAATTAGACGGGGCAGCGGTGTTCTCATAACATTCTAAGCTGAATATATGGTGATAGTTTTTACAGGGGCACGATACATAAATACATATGTATTTGTATTCACATTTATGTTTGCATGTAAACATGTACACAAATAAAACTGATGTGAGAGTGCATCGATCTTTGAATATGTATATCAACTGCCCATGCCTATATGTATATGCCTGCTCGAGGATTGGCGATTTATTTTGCACAAGTTTTAATTTCCGGCAAATTTCCTAATACAATTTCCCTTTTCAGAGCCACCATTGCGATACATTTATTTACTTTCTTGCACAGTGGACGCGTTTCAAGTTTACTATATTAGCAAACATCTTTATACCCCTTTAGATGAATAAAAGGGTATAGTAAAGTTGTCCAAATCTGACAAAAAGTAGAGTTTTTGACTCTATTAAACATATATTCATGATCAACATACACCGGCGATCTTGAAAGCACTAAAATTTTGAACATAAGCATAGTAAAAGAAATTCAGCAAAATACTTTACAAAATAACGTTAATATAAAGATGAAAGTTACAGCCATTCATTGTTGTGGCTCGAAAGACTAGAATTTAAAGTTTGGATCGAAAATTACCTTTTCGATGCAATGAGGACTTTCAGTAGATATTGTAAATGCACTATTAGTGTCAAACTTTCAATATTATGTTATATAATCATAATTTTTATTAAATTTCAATGTAGGTAACATTCTATGCCTCATTCCAATAATATGCATACACAAATGTAAATAGTATTCGTCGAATGTAATCGACATTGAGATACCCTGATCCAAACTTCGAAGTTACTTGCATTTCTATATTTCTATTGCAGCTATACGAAACAAGACCCCGATTTTAATGCGACTTAGTCTGATTATATTTATTATATTTAAATTAAATATCCTTAAGTTTGCTTCAAATCGCTTTGAAAACAAAATACCGATCGTTGCTGTGCAGTGATATAGACGCAATATTTCTAATTCGAGTAAACACAAGAACAGATTTACACAATGAGGTGGAAGAAGCCATCTTTCGCCTGTTACAAACAATTACATACAAATTTTATGTAATTAAAATTATATACAACTATGTATTATAACTCTCCCACTTTTCAAATGGCCTCAGGGTATCAAAAACAAAAGTTTATCAGATTTTGGAAATTTTGCTTTGGGAACTAGCAAGCTAGGGTCATGAGGTGTACCTTCCACAATAATGCACAAAATTATAATACCATCTTGCGAGGGTATAAAAATCAAAATTGGATAACAAAGCTAGTTTCCGTTTCTTATAATTAAACTTTTTTTTATAGTCTACACTTCTTACTACTAGCTGTCAGTTTCTCAACTTGTTATTTCGTGAATTGCTCGCATCCTTCTATATACCCGGAAGGCGGAGCTGCTTCAATATCACATTATCAGTATCCAGCACGCAGTTTATAAAGCCTCGATGCCCCACTGCAACTGAACGTTGCAGCACATAACTTCAAGCATACGAAGCAAAAGCCGATAACTTTGGCCATAATTCATTTGATGGGGGCTCCAAGAGCCTTTAAACTGCCGCTCAGTTGCCAAAAATAGGTTTGGGCGCTCTGTTTTAACTGTTTGGCTGGTTTCTTTTTCTGCCTGGTCTTTATAAGTTTATATTTCTGTCGTTCTTGTGTCTAAATATGATACATGCTGCTGCTACACGTTGAAGTTACAAGTTCTGCAAAAGCAGCCTACAGTAACCCCCTTTCACCCATAACAAATGTTTCCATGTTCAAGTTGACTAGTGTTACTCAACTTATATCAATTTTTCCACCATGTTTAGTACTGAGAAACAGATTGCTTGGTGCAAGCACAACAGCAAAGAAAAACTGCCGAGCCCTGCACATTTTCTTTATCTGTTTAAACTTCCTGCCTACCATGGCAGGCTGCACTCTCTGATTTGGCAGTAGCTATACAAGAACACGCCCTCTTATTCGCTGATGGTGTAAATTTCTTGAAGTTTGCAAACTTGTGCTTTGTTGTTGCAGCTCTAGATATTGTTGCAGTGAAAGTTCAATGTTCCGGTTTACTGTCCTTTGGAGACTGGCAGTCGGCTAAGGCTTTTATTGCTTATTTTTAAACTCTGATTCAAACCCCGATTTGTGTACAATGCCATTTTTGGTACTTATGCTGACATAAATAATTTTTCAGTTAACAATGATTAAAAAAAATGAGAAAATCTTGGACCGCTTAAAAATATGTATATGTATATCTATATTTTGTATCTAGTTTCAAAATTAATTATTAATTATAATAATTTGCATTATATAATATATCACCCATAGAACTTAAAACATAATATACTAGTATATTATAGCCAGGATGCTTTTATTTAACTTTTTTTAACATTGCATCCATTTTCTCATTGAAACGATCATCCCAAAAAACACAGTCGTTTTTTTATTTTCCTAGCCATTGAAACTAATTTCGGCCATTTTACGTTAGAATATAATTCGATTGACCAAGCCGCATCAATCAGTCACAAAAATAATTTTGCATAAACAATATTTGTATATTCAACATATTATTTTTACAATCTTATATCAAACACACTCTTATTTGTTTTTTTGCTCGCTTTTGCAAACTTATTGTGGTACAGCTGTATTGTTTATATAAGAGCTATTTAAAATTTCGTTTAAAAATTGTTGCAATTGCGCTTATTTAAAAACGTGCGTGCTTCAATCGATTTCAATTAAAAATAATTTACAAATGAGAGTTGAGGTTACTGTGAGGAGAAAGATGGGAAATCACCAGTGTTGTCGCTTAACTCGATACGTCTCGAAAAACCACTAGAAAGTCACTTAATTATCACTTAAAATCCACTAAAACATAAGCAAAGGTCTGTCTTAATTAATTTATTTAAATATATGCAATAACTTTGGAAGTTTATATACTCCACAATGTTTTCAGAATCCTATAAAACGTTTTAGAGCTTTCTGGTTTACATTTAGCGGAACACATTACAAAGTTGATGGCTCCTTTTTAATGCATTTTTTAATTGTGGATCTTGAATACCTGTATCCTGGAGATTTTGTTTCTATTATATCTATATAAGCCTATTAAATTTATTCTTCTTATTTCAAATACTGGTTATAACTGATTTTGAATTAACGTTGTATATAAAATAATGATAAAGTATGTATACTAGTAACAGGTAGAGTTCTTTAACAATATTGAAAATTATATGAAGCCCGCAGAAAATGAGCAAAATTAATAATAAACATAATCCACTGTTTTCAGTTTGTTGGCGAAACCACTAAAACGACAACACTGGTACTCACAGATTCCCAAATGGAGTTGTTTAATTCGTTTGATGCGCCAAAGCCATAATAACCTCATCTCTCATCAACGTTCCGAAATACTATACACTCGTCCTTTACAATGTTTGCCTCAGTATGCATTTTTTATTTATTTCGATTTCGATTTACATTGCGAAAAATACGCACAAAGATCGTGCAGATCCCGACCCCTATATATATGTACATAAAAGAGAACATACATATGTACATGCATATGGCCAGAGCATTACATTTGGCGCTTTTGAGGGCATTTGGAAATATTTGTGATAAATACTTTGCATTCGAACAGATTTCAACACACAAAAACAAATATTTACATACTTTCTTTGCTTTCATTTCATTAAAATAGTAGCTATGCAATGGGCAATTGGATAAAAAAAAAAGCTAAAATGCTTGCTGATTCCAGCTAAAATGCCTACCCAATCAAGAACTGTGCGTTTGGTAAACTGCAAATTAGAAAAGTTTCGTAAAAATTACAATTGGCATGTACATATATAAAGTACATAATACATAATCGTATTACAGAATAAATATGCTCTATTTAATCTAAAATATAGATTTTATGCTATTGGGAAGTGTATAAAATATTTATACTAAGTACAATAGAGCACATTTTCCTAACTTGGCTGAACATCAAAAGCAATTTTCGGTTAACATAGAATTATACGTTTGCGGTGAAAGTTCATAATAAATATTTAGACTTGATCCAAAATATGTTTTTCCCATACGCCACAAGAGGCATGTTTAGATTCTAAAAGAATTTTTAATATTTTAATGCGTAAAAAATAAAAACCGAGGGCGTGACAAGGAAGATAAGAACAAACGCAAAGTTATCATAAAGATATTCCTTTAAATAGCTTAAATGACGGGTGAGTGGGGCTGTTCACATGGGCTTTGTCGTGGACATTAGAGTAGACTGAAAGTCACAGCAGCAAAATTATTTTGCAATAAATTTTGTGACATATTTCCATGAATGTGAAAAAAGTTGAAAGGAAAGGACGTTGCAGAGATTCTGGCAAACAAGGAAAAAGAAGATTTCAGACAGGTAACAGCTGGGTGGGTGTGGGCGCTATCTCGTTTGTGTGTGTTTGCCCTGGGTAGGTACTCAAGCAAGCATATAAACATACATAGTACACCAATACATATTAAATGCACATCAGTGTAAAGTTATAGCAACTTAAATTGTCTATGAAAATATTTGCCAAAAAGAATTGTTGCTTAAATAAAGGCACATCCAATGTGTGGCAGAGCATAGACCAAGACGACGCAATTTTGCGATTTGCGGCCGTGACTTTATGACGTTTTGATTTATATATTATTGAAAAAGTTTTGTCACAGTCAAAAAATCACGCGCTTGTAGCAACAATCACGTAGGTGACAGTTTCATGGCTCATACTCTTTATATGCACAGTAAGCTCATAAATAATTTTTCTCCAAAATTTTGACACTGAGCCGCTCGCGTTCAGCAATAGAGAAATATTAATTTTTGATGCGCTACGTATCAGGTTTTTCTTGATAGCACTGTAAGTGATATCAATGTTTCAAGCTATAGTCACAACGTCGCCCTCCTTTTAGATTGGAGGGAATGTCGATGCAATATGAACGAGTAACCCAACGTCAGACACACAGCCCTGGCAAACTTTTCGTTCAATTGATTTGACGATGGCTTTGGTGCCAGCACCCTTATGGGTCGTTACGTTATACATTTAGCATCCCTCTCTTGATCTGCCAGTTATTTTTCGCTTGGAAATTAATTAAAAAAGTTTTTAATCAGCCTTCGAATATGTCAGCACGCCTTAAATTTGCGTTTCTGTTACAGATAGTGTTGGTATATTATTGAACAATTCATTTATTCAAAACGGTGGCTAGCTAGAGGAAGTTTCTATAAATTTATTAATTTTTAATTATTGGTTTAATAATAATAAATTACATCTCCATCTTAATATTTGATTTATTAGCTGAATGTATCCTCATTAAAAAAATCTGATGTACAGGTACTAGTTAAAAAGACTCTCTGGCTAATGTACGAGCGTTCTATCAGTTTTTTAATCTTAAATAAATATATTTGTGTGTGAATGTGTGTGTGTTTTATGCGCTCTTTGATAAAAAGTTTTAATTTATGTCAGAAGCTTTTTCCAAGAATTTTAATATGCGCACAATTTTTGCAAAGTTGTGTCTGTCACTTATGTGCTTGGATATCCCTTCTACCTCAGCACATTGTTGGTCTCACGGGTTCTAAGATCCCAAGCTATTGAATTCTTTAGGCGAATACACAGGATATTGTAACTGACGTTTACTTTACTTTGCCTTATCTTGTTATACATAAAAAAATCCGCAATAATAACTTACTATACAAAATAATTATTTTGAAAGAAATTTTATGCTTTTTCTTTCTCTTGGTCAACGATATCTACATACGTATATCGTAAAAATAGTAGAACTTTTTTAAATGTCCGTCTGCTTAAGTGCATATATAAGGCCCATGTAAAGTGCAGGCACGAAAAATTATAATATAATAATAATAATTGGCAACATAATATTGATCTACTGTACTGATTTTAAACGATAGTGTTATAAAATAAACAAATTAGCTATGCTATATTTTAAGTTAGGTTCTTAGTTTACAATTCATCTTCCTTTTAATAATCATAAAAATTACGACAGCCGCAAAGCAACGCCCAAACCCTGTAGTATAAGTTGCTAACATAGTAACAGTACACTACAAAAATGTATATAGACTACTTCAAAAAGAAGTATATAATTTTTCTAACTGGCAAAATATACCAAATACCTTTACATATCAAATTAGATATCCAGACTATGTTTAATGCAGCACAGAAGAACGTTCACGTCATATAAGTTTCTCTAGTTGTATCAAAAATGCTTAGCGAAGCGCCATATTTACGAAGTCGAAAATTTAAAAAAGCCCTCAAATAAACAATCGTCTAGAGCTTTAAGCACAACGAAAGCAGTCGTAGTAGCTCTTACAGTTCAGCTTTGTAAAGCATAGACACGAGTTATTTGCTTAGCATTGAACAGTTTGTTCTTAAACCAGAAAAGCTTTCAGTGTTTTCCAAAAACTGCATCATTATACAAATGAATACATTTTTTCGGTCCGCTGTTATTTATTCAAGTCACCCATTGGAAATGTAAATAATCGCATAATAACTTTATAATAACAAAATAAGTAAAACTATTGTTAACAAAAATTGTCTATTATCACAAAAGCGCCCGCAATCTCTTATAATTAAGCTTTTATTTGCAAACATATCAATTTGTTGATTAGGATTGGAAAGTTTGTTTTACGACCAGAAAAGCTTTCAAAGTTTTCTTATCATCAGGTAACAATGGTGATTGTACTAAACTTAATAAGCTTTTACCGGAGCTTTATTATTTGTTTTTATACCAGTCTTCCATTAAAAGTGGAAAGAAGGATATAAAAGCTTTGATGTATATAACAAACAGAAGTCGGCGTGGCAGACCGAATAAAGTGAATATATTCTTTAGTAGCTTCAACAGCCGAGCTGTATCGAAATTGCACCACTATATCCTATAGCTATCCTAGGACTAATCAGTAAAAGTAACTTATGGATACTTAGGAGCTCGAATCATGGTATCTCGCAGTCGAACACGCTAGAGCTCTTGTTTTTTCGATATAATAATTATAATTTATATTTGCCATAGGTTTGAGTGGGCTTAATACTTTGAATATCACATTAACATTCAGAAAAAGATACAGAATAGAATCGGTTAACTATAAAAAAAAATTGGACGATTTTTATAGATGGAGTTGGGACACGGGTATTTCGTAATCGAGCACACTCGACTAAACCGTTTTTACTTGCTATCCTAGAAGCTTTTTATTTAGAATCAACAAATTAGTAGTAGCTCTCACTATTGAATAAACATTCTGCTAAGCAACATAATAAATAAAATACTAAATTGTGTACTGTTCCGAAAGAATTTATTTTCCACAACCAGTTTCGCAATGTTGTCCAAAAAAAGGACATCTGGAAATGTTCGCGGCAGTCAAAGCACCCGCAATAGCAAAGTTAGTCGTGCTAGTGAAGAAAGCAAGGAAACTCAAGAGACTCTTGTAGCTTTGCAAGAAGAAGTGAACGCATCTGCTGACCAAAAAACTTCAAGCAGCTTAATGAGCGATTTCGCGCATCTTCGCCCACGAAGCAACCTTCGTGGGAAGTCCTATTGGCGCGACGTTATTGACGAAGTGGAATATGCCGTGCACTGTGTTTCTCAACCACGCTTACCAATAATTGACTACTCTCTAGTATTACCACCACGTCTGCGGGAAAGAGTAAAACAAATTCAGACTTACGACTACTCCAATTCAGATGACGTTGTTTTTATAAGGGACGAAATGCGCGAGGAACGCCCGCATGATTATCAGATTGCAAGTGAACAGGATAGCAGAGAAGACGGTCAGGAAGGAGCTCCACTTGTAAGTACTATTAAAACATTGTGGTTTCGAATTTTGAAGCGATAACCCAGGACATTTTAGATAGCTGACCCTGGAAGAAAAAAATTAGAAGAACACTTTAGTGAAAGTCAGCACTCAGATATAGTACGTATGGATCACGAGTTTGAAAAATTTGACCTCAGGTTAGATGAACCAGTTGGCCACACACATCGCAGTATCGATAAGACTAGTTGGTATGCCAAGTTCCTATGTGCCTCGCGCGACGAACGCGTGTGCTGGGATTCTCGAGTTGAACGGTCAAAGCCGGGCGATTCAGCTTATACACTTGACGAGCAAGCTGAGAATCTAATGGACGCGGTAAGACTATAAACTTTTGAAATTTACTATTGTTTTGTCATAAATTGTAAATTCCGTTCATTTTTGATATGCTCTTCCGCACTCCTGCTCAAAGAGACATGTATGTATGTATTTACATATATGTATCCAATTTTGATGCACTACTATGTACATATGTATATTTATAATGTATTATATATATATTTATTAATTTAGTATTTCTCTTTCAATTTTGGTTTTGAAAAGGGGAATAGTTAAAATAAATGGTTAAACGATCATATTCAGCACTTACTTTGCAAGTGACAAACAACAAGCATTTCCATAAACACACTTGTTTAATATTAATTATATTGCCAAATTTTATTTCATATTATAGTCAGCAGAACGTTTCATCCATTGGCTTAATTCTATTGGTACTATGGATACATCCATGACACCGGAAAAGGTAAAGAATTTATTTTCAATAAAAGGTGATCGTACACTTCTTGCATCGGTCAAAACAGACCCAAAGGAAGTCAATGCAATAGCTCAAACGGTAGCTGACAAATGGAACAAACCTCATGTAAGTTGATATTATTACAGACATATTTTTGTACCTTTTGAAACTAAGAACAAACTGTATATAAAATTCCATACAGTAATGTGGCCAGAGTAAAGTATTTTCGAACTTATAAGGTTCATTATTTTAATCAGCATCAACAGATGAGTCGAAATTATAATTTTAAATATGATTCGTAGATGTCAAACCACAGAATTCGTTGGAAAGTAACTTGTTGAATTACCCACTAATCCTAAGTTTACCATTTGGGAAAAATTTTTAAAGACATCCGTCTAGAACAGTCGGAAAAAAATTACCGTCTATCGTTTTTTTTATTAACAAGCTAGTCTCCAAGTTAGAGCTATGAAATTTATTACATCAACTTCAGAATAAGCTCAGCTTATACTGAATGTATGTCAGATACAGCGTTATTAGGTAATTTATTATTAGGCTGAAATTAAAACAATCGTTTATATTTCCATATAATATTTATATAATAGCTTCGGTGTACCGAATATGGTTATCATTACTTGTTTCAAATTTAAATTTTATTTATACAGATGGCAATCGAACTGAAGTATGAAAAGCATATTAATGATCACGCTATGCGCCCGTCGCAGAAGCCCTTGCTTAGTGCCTTTGGTCGGACTGTTCCTCTAAAGGAACGCCCTTGGGTAAAGCGCTCAGGTGATAAAATTATTGAAACTGTCTATCCAAACGACCTTTTGACGCGCGAGAAAATATTTAAAGGGATTACTCACCTTCGAAGTACTACAGCACTAATTGATTTTTATTTAAACAACCCAAAACTGGCCAGACCACTGTATTTACTACAGGGTGGTGACTTCCAAGAAATGAGTACTAGCGAATCGGTGGTGGAAATACCTCTTTATGAATATTTGGGTCTTCGGTATTAGTCACGACTACTGAGTGTACTACCTTACATATATCCTTAAGTGATTTTAATAGTGTTATAAATTAAGTTTAATCATAAGAATAAATTAACAGTTTACCGTGTCATCAGAAGTTTTAAATAATAATAATCAATAATTTAATTTTAAATAAAACTACTTAATGAGTAGAAAAGCTGCAAATACTGTGACGATATTGAGCTCCATATGTATATGAACAAGTAATAAAAGTCTAGTCTAATCCGCTCGACTATGAGATTCCCCAAACCAAGTTTTAAAATACCTGCTAGTTACTTATAGTAGCAACAACTATTCAAACGCATGCAGTGCGATATTTGCTCTGATGCTAGCGATATCGAAATCGCTGCTATAGCTTTTTAACGACTAATAACAAACTTTATAAATCTTGCTATTTTAATCCGATCGTTATAAAATTGGTACACCAGATCAATCACTATTCTTAGTAATATATGCTTATAACGAGTTGACCCTTATGGAAATCACATATTGCAAACTTGTTTGCTTATAATATTTGCCTTTTTGATCGGATCGTTATGAAATTGGTACAGTAGATTGATACTATTTTGCTGACCGTCAAGATTGAAAGTAACTGTAATTCGATTGCTTCAGGAGTTGCACTTGTAAACTGTTGTTTATACCCCGATCCTTTTGAAAAATGGAGTATGTTAGTTTTGTGACATTCTATGTAACAAGCAAAAGGAGACTTATCCGACTCTATAAAGTATATATATCTGCATCAACAGTAGAGTTCATAATGTTATTTCCCTCGAACTCAGTATAGGAGCTACAGAAACCAAGTTTGGTATCCAGGTTCGTGTATAGTGTAGGTAGTCCACTAATATTTTTTTTAATCGCCTCCCACCGCCCTCTTAATTCGAAAAATAGTTTGCAGGTGCAATCTATCACCTACTCTCTTGGAACTCGGAATGTATTAAAAAATTTCAGATGTCACGCTCTCTCCTCCTATAATCGAAAGCATCACTTCGATTTAAGGGATATTTTAATGTTGCTATCTCAGGAAATATAAAAGTTAGAGCCTAAATTTGAAATTGTGTAAATATAGGAACACCCATAACAGGGCTGGAGGATTTCGATTGTGCTAGTTGTGGGAGTGGCACTCAATAAAAACCTAATACATTTATATTTATAAAATATTAATATTATTATCTGAAAATATAATCTTGATACTAAATGGTCAACTTTATTTAATTATCATTAGTAAACATATTTTCCGAACCGTAAAAATAGATCCCGGTTATGGGTACCGTGATCCAAGCTCTGAAATAGTTACTAGTAAATAGAAACAACAAGTAAGAAAGCTCTAGTCGACTGTGCTCGTAGCTACATAAGGCAGATTGTTAAAATTATATTCAAATATGCCTACAAAACCACGAGGTAGGCTAGTAGTAAAAATACAGATATACTACATAAAGTTTTCTTTCTTTTACTTACAAACATTTACAGACCTTTTACAACCATTTTTCAATGGGTACAGAGTTTTACAAATGGATTCAGTTATGTGTAAGCTTTTGAGTAGCAGTGAATCGGAAAGCCACGGGTTTCCCAAGTCTTAAACACTGTTCCTTCGTCATCTTTGACGTCAAGAGCAACCTTGTTAACGCAGTGATTGAGAGTATCTATATTCAACCAAATAAGTTTCAGTTCGACAGTAATCAACAAAACAAATAAGTTTAGCCTATAAAGAATAGTATGAAATGAAAAAACTGTCTTGGATATGTCAATAAATAAGTGAAGTGCAATTGTAATAAAGCAACGGAAATTGGTTGAAAATATTTGACTTAAATTGACAGGCAAGTTACTGAAGAGGAATGATTAGAGTAACTGAATATTATTATATTACTTGCTTATTGATGATGTACATTTTTCCGGAAGCTTTAATGTCACCGAATAGCGCCCTGAATAAAATATAATATAATATATATTCGAAAATCGTATGAAGGTACATATATGAATAGTATTTGTTTACTTAAAATAATAAAAGTACTTTCAATCGTAAATTTGGATGGGACGATGATACGTAGCTACGTATGTGTTGAATGAAACACTTAAAATACTATTTCTCTTAATATTTGCTAACTAGTACATATATACAACTTAATAAATGAGCAGCAAAACTACTCTCCACCAAAAACAAAAGAATTTTCTTTTAGCTGAGAAACTTATTTTAGTCGGAGTCTTTTAAAGTACTCCTATCGACACACAAATAATTTTAGAGCTGATCCGCTTTGCCATTCATAAATTCCAATTTCAAAAAGACTACTTTAAAAAACCCGCATACCGAATTTCAGTTCCGACCCAGGTACAACCAACAGAAAGAGTATGAACAAATAAATTTAAAAAGACAGCAACAGTTGTAGAATAGTTAACATCTCCATCTATTCATCCAATACATGACTTGCAGGCTATAAAATCGAGCGAACAGCTTTCTGTTAAATATGCCGCACCAGTATTCGATTTGAGTTGCAAACAAAAGGGCTAAATGGTAGGCAGGAAGGAAAATAACAATGAATTGTATAGTGCATATGCAACATATACACTCTATAATTGAAAATGTTTGATATATTCCCGAAAGCAAAACCTAAACATACAATTTTCTTAAATATTATATTCAAAACAAGTTTGAAGTAAAATAATTCATTTTATTTTTATAGTCGATGGCTATTCACATATTTTTTGTATTAATAATTTCACAGAAAAATTTCAGGATTTTTTTACTGTACATAGTGCGGTAAGAGTATAAATACTTCAATGTGAATCTCACATACTTCAGGGCTGAGACTCGCCCAGTCGTATTGAGTTGTTGTTGTATGCACATTTTTCAATTTATATAAACAAAACATTTTAATTTCAGAAATTTAATTAAACAACTCCTGAAATGCAATGTGCTGACGACATACATATATAGGTGTTGTTTATTGTCTTCCTTGACGTTGACAAGCAGTATGGCACACAATAATGGTATCAATGATGCCAATAAAGCCAATAAAAATTGTCCGACTTTGTATGCTAGTCAGTCACTGCTGATAGAAATTTTTCATACATAGCCCTTGAATTGGTACCAATTTAAATACATACATACATGTGATATTTTAATTCATAATAAAAATAACAAAAAATCGCTTTCGTTAAAAATACTCAATATACTCAACCATGGAGTCTTGATTCTGCACATCTATCTCTTGGCCAGCTTTTGTTTTAGGTTTGGAAATTAATACCAAACCATTTTTATTTGAATAGCCGGTATTTTGATATATCTATGTCCATATGTACGAGATAAATGAACATATAACTTTCTTTTAATCCAACATCGAAACATGAATGATCTAATAGGATATTCATATTTTTTCCTATGTTCAATCTTGCGAAGGAAATATTAGTGTACTCCTATTTAAACAAGTTAGGAAGCTCTAGTCGAGTGTGCTCGACTACGAGATACCCCGATTCAAGTGCCAGCGATGTCGACCTTGATGCTAGCTCCTTGAAAACACCAATGACAAACATGTTTGCTTTAGAAAACCTACAATTTTAATCCGATAGACATAAAATTGGTACAGTACATCAATATTATGATAAACATCACCTGTGCTGCGTCTCAAGATCACAGGTGAAAAATTACACCTGTTATTCGCAGGTTTAGGTTTTGGGCGTGGCACGCAAAATTTTTTGATGCAGATCGGTCAGTCGTAAGCTCAATAGTATATGTAGCAAGTTTCATCACTACAGGTGAGAATT
>JBANCX010000260.1:0-21755 GCA_037040065.1 Dettopsomyia nigrovittata
TATGTACAGACAGACATATGTGTGATGAAAGCGTGTCTATTGTGAATATTATTATTTATTATTGTAATAGAGTATAACATCGGGCATATTAGTTTCTATGTTTAAATCAACAAAAGTATTTGATTTTTAACATTCTTTCGTGTAAATAAATCAATATTTAGTTAATAATTTTACAGATTGTATATAAATATTTAGCTTAAATTGCATTTTTAATATACAAACCTTGAATTTTTGAAGCATCTGTTTTTCCTCCAACTGTTGAAATTAGCAACAATTGTTTAAATTTCACAACAATCTGACTAATAATACTCTATATTTTGTTTAACTCAGTTAGAAAGGTTTTGCGAAACCCTAAACTAACTTGGAAGATAAAACTTTACAACTTTAGTTCAAATTTATTTGCAATACTGATAAAGATAACTTTATTAAATCAATATTTAGTCTTTACTGTCTTTGATTTCTCTATTGACATTGTCATTATATCGCAAATCTTAAGATAAACTCTAAGGGTTGCCACATTCCAAGTGGACTTTATACAAAACATTTCATTTATTGAAAACACTTGAGTTATTTGTACATCATAAATAAATACAAATTTACAAAAAAAAATCTTTTTTCCTTTTACTAGATTAGTAGAGCTCTTAATTCATCTGTTGCTTATTAATGTTGTCTGTTGCACTTAAATGTTTATTGTTGCCATGTGTTAAGATATATGGATTGTAATGGAAAACCACTAAAAAGCTTTTTAAAAAGCCGCCAGTTTGTCTAAGCCAATAGAACTTATATAAATAAACGAGAATCTAGAATTTCAATAAGTCTAGTGTTTGTTCATTAAATGCGTCTTAAAAGTGAACAGCTGCAAATATATTTTAATTATTTTAAAAGAAATATTTCAAATATTTGATGCAAAAAATATTGTTTTAAGTTTTAAAAAGAAAATCCCTTTTTTTCTTCGTTGAAATTTGTTCTACATATTAGGGATCATAAATCTTTAGCATAATTTTTTAAAGTTCTTCTTCAACATTGATTTATGATTCATTCCATTTTGTTGTTTGTTTATTTGTTTTGTTTCTACCTTTGGCATGACTTCATCTTTAAATTATGTACAGCCCAAGCAACAACAACAACAACAACAACAATTTGTAATTGGTTCCATAAAAGTACAAAAACAATAACATTAGCATGCCTTAGTAAAATAAAAAATAAATATAAAAAATCTCACATCAGATATAAATAAATAAATAAATCCGAACTCAGACGATAAAGCGCTTTAGGTTCTTCGAGTATTTTGTATTTCAATTTTAAATGTTTGTTTATCTTTCTATACTATATCATACATATATTATGTGAATTAAGAATAAATTTAGTTTTTTTTTGTATATTTGTTGTATTTGTTGCTCCCATGTCTGAACTCTGCGCTCTCTCTCTTTAATATAATAATAGTTTATAATACAAAGTTTTGTTTTTGTCGAGTTTCCTCTATTTAATTGTTATAAACTCACTGTATTTTATATATATTTTATTGTCTTTTTGTTATTTTGTGACGCTTCACGTGTTAAGCAATGTTGTCACGGCTCAACTGTTTAGGTTCTGTCCGTCAGCTAATACCCTGTAATTAAATATGTTATGCAAAATTGAGTCGTTTAAAGTAAAAACAATATTGATAGATACGTTGTTATTGGATATATAATAACATTGTGGATCTAAAGCAAGCTAAAAATGGATTAATTATAGTAACAGAAATTACTGAGATACCCTGTAAGAAAGTACGCATAAATAGCAAACATTTATAAGCGACATTTATAAGTTTTAAATGCATTTTAGTTAAATTGTTTACAGCGGAAGACTTTATAGTTCTCTTACCACTAATTATTTCACGACTCCCATGCGGAATAATATAATTTTTGACATTTGTGTGGTATCTCTTAGTCGTTCACATTAGCTGTTTGAGCTTCCTACTTTCTGTATGCTTTATTGTTGTTTTGTTTCGCTTTTTTTGTATTGTTTATTTTGTTGCCGTGCTCTTTGTCCGCTCAACGTATGTAGCTTACAAGCGGAAATATTGCTTCTGAACTTTTGACTTTTATTTGTTATGCCTGTGTGTGTGTTTGTGTGTGTTTGCGCTTTAATGAGCGCCATTTTGTTGTTACCTGATTCTCTCTGTTTACCCATCATCGTCTCTTCCTCTCTCCATTTAATTAATTTACACATTATCAGGCTTTAACTTTCCATTTTGTATATATAAATTTAATTAAAGTGTTTGCTAATTAATTAACAAATTAGCTTTGATAATTATACAAAGTTTATTCTAACATTGTTTCTATCATTTTAGATATACTGCCCTGGTGGAAGCTATCAGCGCAGTCTTTCAATAATGGTAACAAACTAACAAAAATAATAACAACAAAGCATAATATGCAAGCTTCTCTAATAAAAGCAAAAGCTTTACATCAGTGTGACCTAATTTCTTGGGGCTAACCTTGTTTTATTGATTCTCTGTGGGATTGACCTTCAGTTGCTTCGTCTTTTTTATTATCCTTACAAACTCATTAAGCACATAATGATTAATTTAGTCATGTCATGACATGCTTCATTATAATAATAAAATCACAAAAAAAAAAATCTCTCAACTGTCATAAGCACTTTCGTTCGTTCGTTCGTTGTCAAGGCGACACAGTTACTAGAAAGAAGACTTTCTTGACTTTCCATACTTTTGAATTCATGAATTTATTGTGTTGATGATGTTTGTTAAATTGCTAATTTATATGAATTTATACCGCCCCAAACTACCTGGCATCTAAGCCTATCTCGTCTGCTAATATTGACATTGAAAATGGTGTCTTGTGAGAAAACAGGAAATTCAAAGTCAAACTCGAAAAATCGAAACCGAAACTCAAAACACGTTCGAGAATGAGTCAAGTTTGCTTAGCTTTTCCTATGCTGATGCTCGTTGTTTGGGGTAAAGTGTCAATAAAAAAACTGCAATAAAATCAAAGTTTTTTGTTTATATTGAGTCATGGTCACACTATTACTATTATGCTCCATTTAGGCCACAAATTGCTAAGCTGTGGACGCTACACACGTTGCGCACAATTGAAACTATTAAAATAAATTGTTGATTTTATTATTATTATTATTTTTTGCCGGAATTGACACAATTGTCGGCAAACGGCAAATCAAAAGCGTAAACAAACATACAAAAAAAACACAAAATTTTCTAAAAATATTTTCCCAAAAAAAATAAAACATTTCCGTTGCATTTGTTCGCATTTTTGTTGATTTTTTTTTTTTATTTTAAAATATAATTCTTTATAAACCATTTATTCTTCACACATTTTTGGTTTATTATTTGCCTCTTTTGTGTTGGCCGCCCCCCCTCTCTAGACCCATAAGAAAAGCATTTTTTTTTTCTGCGAATTGCGAACGAGCTGCGAATTAATATAAATTAATGGTTATTTAATTTATGAGCTCGCCTTGGATTTTCTGCACTGATAAATTGTGTATTGAAATGCCTGGATAAATAAGATACAACTTGTATTTGATAGATAAATATTTATTTTTTTTTCATTTACAAGTGAAAGATGCAAAAGAATTGCAAAAGTTGTTGTTGAAAATAATAAAAAAAAGCATTGCAAATCAATGCTAATTGCTTTTAAGCTATAAAGCTGTAAAGTTGTTTAAAATTTAAACTATGATTGTTCCAATAGGTGAAAGGTGTTAATAATCCAGAGATGTTGTGAAGGGCATTTTAAAGTTGAAAAAAAAAGGTAAAGAAGCAGAATAGTTATACTGTCTTAAAAGAATAATATATTTAAAAGGTATTACGTAGAATTGTACAAGGGCTGGCCCAACGACACCAAGTCAGGGCTTGTTTCGCGCGGATGCCAAGCAACAAAAGCGCCATCTACCGGCCAAGTGGACGACGTCTACTCTCACTTAACGTGTGACACGCGTCGAAAACAGGCGCGTCACGGCGCGACATAGAATTGAAGTTAATGTAAATTTAATTTATTTTTAATGAAAAGAAAACAAACAATACAAATTAATAAAAAATTAAAATAATATAAATAATAATAATATATATAAAATAATAAAATAGTTTTAAAACTACGAATATCAAAATTATAATAAATCAAAAGTAGTTTTTTCCTTAGTTTAATCAACACTTTTTACTGATTTGGGACACTAGGGCTTTCAACTTTCTAGATACACACATATAAAGCCCTGTCTAAACAAATAAACAACAAACAAACAAATTTTGTAAATAAACAAAAGATGCTGTGTGCTAAATCAGACAACTAAAGGTCGCTGACATGCTGTTTGCTGCTTTGTAGTTTTTTATTTTTATTTTGTTCTTGTGCAAATACCCTTTTTTTGTGTGTGCCCCAACAGTCACAGACCTACTAGACAGAATAAAATACAATGAAAAGCTCATATTGTTGGTGCAACATGCGGAAGCAAGTTAACTATTTTTGTTTTTAGCAGTCGTATGTATGTCAACACGCGCTGTTCGTAGCACAACAAACGATGTCGATTCTAATATAATGAATATTTGCCAACTAACTGACAGATACTTGGTATAAAGAGAAATAATGTTCAAAAACAAAGTGCTAAACAAACGAACCCTTCCTCTCTCTCAATAGTGTGAATGACATTTGACAATTGAGAGAAAAAAGAAATTGAAAAAAATATGAATTTTATGATGTGACTTTTTCTTTCTTCTCTCTCTTAGACACTATTTTCCTGATAAATATAGTGACTGATGAGATAGTGGTATAAAGGTGTTGCGGGTTGTAAGCGGCGTGAGTTAAATTGAAGTGTTGCTTGCTTGCATACAAAATGGTTGTTTTTTTGGGTGGGTGCTTATTATGCAATAGAGTGCAAAAATAAAAAAAGAAAATACAACAAGCTGAGAGACAACAACAACAACAATTGTCAATAACAATTGTCAACAGACTCAAGCGCAAATAACAAAGTTTTGTGAGATGCACAAAGAGAAAGGACCCAGAAAGTATAGACAGGTTGGCAGAGAGAGGGATCGTAGTTAAGTAGATTGTTTTTTATTATTTTGTTAAAGTGCGTTGCCATCTTTTAATAGTTTTCTAGGAATTGATTTTATGGGCGTGTGTGTGTGTGACCAGCAACATGTCATGTGGGTGTTTAATTAAAAAAGAGAAAAGTCTTTACTTAATGCATTTCTTTGCAGAAAGTTGAAGAGACTCTCGTATAATCAGTTAAATAGAAAATTAAAAATTGAAAAAAGTGAAAAACATTAAAAATCTGTATAAGTTTAAGTAGCTTAAATAGATAATATTTATATTTTTGTCAATATTTCAAGTTGTTTAAGCTGATAATTAGTGAAGGAAATCGTATGAAAGTCTATAATTTTCTCAGATTGATAGTTAGATAGATGCGTTAGAAACAAGTTAAGATAATCCTTGATAATGCTGCATTAAAAGTCTCTAAAGATATAAAGAGTTTTTTAACAATTATTTTCCAGCTAAAATTTGCATTTTCTAATTCATTTGCACAATAATTTCACAAAAAGATATTATTAACAAATAGACCTTCGACTTTGAGTTAACCTTGTAAGGTCAACTGCTATTGTTAACTGGAATTCAACTGCACAACTTTGGCCATAAACAAACAAACCGGCCTGCAGCAGTTGCTTTTAACTGCTTTTAACTTGCTGACCAACTATACAAGAAAATAAAGTAGTACACGACAATAGAATTCAAGTACAAAGCAGATTGTATGACAACCGCATAAGAAAGAGGGACAAACTATGGGGTCAGCCTTGAGGACAACTTCGTTAGAAAGACCGAACGAAGAAAAGAAACAAACGCATAAAGAACAAGTGCAATAAAAGGGGAACAACAAACAAAAATTTCCCACGCGGCACGGGTGCAAAAGTTAATCGCATAAACAACAACAAAAGCAACAACAAATATAATAACACGTCTAGCTCATGTGCAGAAAAGAAGAAGAAAATAAAACTAATAATTAAAAAACAAATAGACATGAAGAAGAAGATGTAGACGACCAGTAATGCTTGTTAAACCGTTTTAAAGAAAGTAAATGGAAAAGCAAAGCACACAAAAAAGCAAAGAAAACTCTTTTTCTGTTTACACAGCAGACAAACATTGTTAAATGCAGAAAACAGAAAACGCGTAGAAGAAGAAGAGAATCTATTGGTCTAAGATCGTAATTGCAAGAGCATCTATCAATTAATATGAAACAACATTGGCTTTTGGGAAAGTTGACAGTTTCAGTGCAAGAAAATACTCTTACTACTGGGTGTGTGTGAGTGTTGGTAAACACTTGAAGCAGATGCTTGCTACTTTCTAAAAAGTACTTAGCACTTTCAATTGTCTTAAGCTGCAATGGCTTAAACAATCTAAGCAGAGACAGAGAGAGAAAAAGAGAACCTGTCAACGTCTGTCAACTCATTGCTATAATTATGGTCAAGCAGCTTTTCCTTTGTAGTGTCCAAAGTGTGAAATACGCAGTTAATTAAACTGTTGGCTAAATAAAAAAAAATGTCTAAACAAACTATAATTGCTCAATTGTTGCAAGACAGTTGAACAAAACAGCTTGAACTTTTGCAGCACCCACTCACAGAAAAAAATCTCGAAAAACAAGTTTCAAGAACCCCAAAAAATAATCAAAAATTGAAGCTTATAATGTTACACTGTACAACAAACATTTCGCTATAAAAATTTGATGAAATTTCAATACAATTTGAATACTCTTTCAGTTCTTAATTTTATGCAGCCAATAAACATGTTAACTAGTGTTCATTATGCAATCAATAAATGAAAGTTTACACTTTTACTCGCATAAATTATGCAATATGTTTGCGATTATAACTATAATAGACTATTATAAATATATAAAGTAATAAATATATAATAATGTCATTGTTATAAACATTATTATTATTTAAAATGATTCAAAAAAAGTTGTTGTTGAGTTGTTGTGTCAAGCAAATGAATAAAAAACATGATAAACTTCCTCATTTGTGGTATCGGCGCATTTGAATTTAAATTTTTTGTATTTAACCATATTTGTCTATTAGTTAAAGATTTAAGACCAGAAACTAATAACAAAAAAAGGCTAAAACTCTATACAAAATAGGTGAAATTTCGTTTGTTTTGATGGTTCATAGAATTGCCGAAAAAAAAAGCTTAGAAAGTTGCGCATTGTGTCATATTGAACTTTGTTTTCTTGGCTTTTTAAGAAAAACAAAAAACCTTAAAAATTTGTCGCATTTTTTCGGCTTGCAACATTTATGGGCAGCACTTGAAATATTAAGTTTTTAAAGTTCAGTTAACAGTTGTCTATACCGACTTTTCTATATGCTATCGTGTCTCCAAAGTTTTCAGTTCATTCAACCAAACAAACCTGTGCTGATGATGACCAAAAAAGCTAAAAAAAAAGGCAACAAAATAAAACAGTTGCGCCTTTTGTGGCCTTTTCCGCTGTGTCATTTTGAGAAACCGGGTGCTGTGGCAGCCACAAATACACACACACACATATATATCTATAAACTTTATATAAGCACACACACACAAGTGCGTTGACATTGCTATGCAAAGCATTTTTTTTATATATTATTTTATTTATTTTCTATCAGTTTGACATTTTTTTTGTATGGTTCTCAAGTTCACAATACAAAGCTCAGTTCTCAGTTTTCTATATATATATATATT
The DNA here is from genome assembly GCA_037040065.1 of Dettopsomyia nigrovittata. Classification (NCBI taxonomy): domain Eukaryota; kingdom Metazoa; phylum Arthropoda; class Insecta; order Diptera; family Drosophilidae; genus Dettopsomyia; species Dettopsomyia nigrovittata. The sequence continues at coordinate 7,713 of JBANCX010000260.1, forward strand.
TTTTATACATATGGAATTTTTTATATAAAAAAAATATATTTTTTTGCACATAAATGAGAACAGCTGCCCAAAAGGAAATGTGCAAACAAGACGCGTGCTTTTGGTTCTATTGCATTCTGTATCCGACGGATGCAGCTCTGAATGTATTCCACAAATCTCATATAAAAATTATTTATGATGCTTCTATCTATAAATTGCAGTGAGTCATGTATTTGAAAAGTTATTATAAGGATAAGAGATCTTAGGTTTTGTATAGAATAGAAAAGAAAATAGAATTCATTAAAAGTCTTTGACCTAAAGAATAATATTTTACTCGGAATTCCAATTGATTTCAACACTGAAATTCAATGGAATTCCATTATAACAATACGAGAATTCAATGAAATTCCATTTCCTTAAAATGGCAGCAAAAATTTCTACCAAAAATGAGTTTTTTTAGTGTGGGTCAAAAGTTCGACAGACAGAACCCACTAAAAAAAAGCTAAATTTAGTCAAAAGTTTTCCATGCAAATCATGTTTTTTTTAGAAAAAAAGCAGACGCTGAGGCCCGAGACCACTTCAATGGTTTCCAATTCACTTCAAAGCAAAAAAAAATATCAATTAAAAGAAAAGAAAAATAATTTTGCTCCCTTTTTAAGATATTTTTTTATATAAAAATGCGCATGTTGCAATTTAAATTGATTGATGTTGTGTGTGGCAAGCAGAGAGAGAGAGAGTGAGCAGCAAAGAAAGAATAGAAAAGATACAAGAAAACAGCTCAAGTGACACTTGGAGGACTGTCAGGGCCAGGTCTATTAAACCCTGTTATGTATATGCCATATACTGGCAAGTATCAATATCAATAAAAAGTTGCCTGCGCACGGTCATTGCCATTGTGTGGCATTAACCATATATAAACCAGCGACAAGTAGCAGGCAACTGTGGCAGGCAAGTGTGTGCAGCCGCATGCCACTTGGTTGCACTGGAATTGCATGGCCAGCCAGACAGTCAGCCAGCTAGACAGTCCAATGCTTAAAGCAGTAACCATCACGTTTCATGGTGGCGCTTCTTTATAATAAACTCAACCCAAACCATCAAACCAATTCAATCCAAATGCCTTTTGATAGCTACTCAGCTACTCAATGATTATAATAATGCTCAAGTTTTTTTTTGCTTAATATGTTTATCGCTGAAATTTCACGCTTAGACAGGCAGCAGCTGGACCAACACAGCAGCAGCAGCAGCTTTCATTGGACTTTTTCAACAATTTTACATGTAAAATTTGCGTGTTATGTTTAGATAGATTGATAGATTGAGCCAATATTGACTGTTAACTAGTTTATTGAAGTTGTATACTCTGCATTATAGATATCTGCAGTTTAAACTTGTTTTCTATCTATAGGCAAAGGCAAAACAGTTCTTCTAAACAACATATGTTAGCTGGCCATGTAAACTTGAGCTCATGAGTTGCATTTAAAATTAACTTTTGCCTTAGTTGGTCTTATATCGATAGTTTACTTTATATACAGGGTATTAACTGTTTTTTTTTTTGGCTATCCAATTGAATTGGTAATTTGATAATTGGTTTGCGTAAAGCGCGTTGCACTTATAGCCATAAAAAAAGGGGCGGACAGCGGTTTAATTACGCAACTGACATGACAAGGTTCATTTGCATGCAAACCCATCGCTAAAGCGACATAGAGACAGAGTGAGTGACTGAAGAGGAAGAAGCTCTGACTTAGGCTCTGATGTAAAATGTTAAGCTTTTTACATACAAACATATGACAAGCTAGCGATGCGTGCGTACAGACGACAAGTGCATTGACTTGTTACTTGAAAGCCTAAGGCTACAATTTGCAAGTTGAACAACAAAACATAAAAAGCTACAGACAGGCTCAAGAGGACGAGACTGTTACTATAAAGGAAATCAAGTTTGGAAGTGGTTATCTTGGGTATATATAGTATAATACCCTCAAGCTGTTGTTGTTCTTTCAAATGAACTCCTTTTGAAAGCTGATACATCATAAAAAATAGAGTTTGTTGTCTATAATAGTTGTCTGATGTTAATTAAACTTGTTTAGGTTGTCTAGATTGTATTTATAGACAAAACTGTTAAATTTCATCGAAATCGCTTGAAAAATAATTAAGTTTTTCATGTAACAACTAAATTTCCAAGGGTTCCAAGAACAAAATGCAACTGCTTGCGATAGATCAGTCTCATATCAATTCAATCAGTTTAGTAATCTGAACAAGTTTTGATGCCTTTCCTTGTAATATCAATCGCTGATTAAGCAAATCTGACCTAAGACAATCTTACGTATTGGTCAACTGCAGACCAACCCTTTCTTTGTTATTGACGCAGTTCCCATACACAATATATTGCCCTGATTCAGAATATTACCTAACCGGAACCCAGCCCCAGGTTCACATTTCAAATATTGAATGACAACACACACCGGAAATGACACTTTAACCTTTTGCCAATGGCGCCATTTATAATATATATCAAAAAAAGAAAAATGGGGTTGGGTCAGTTTTTATGTCAAAATGCTACCCACTAACCTATTGTCATGGTGGCATGCCACACCTCTAAGACAACTCCTGCAACATGGTGTCATCAACATCATCATGATTGTTGCCGAAACGCAAAAAGCCAAAAAACATCTAAACAACCGACAAAAATTAACCAAAACAAAACAACGCTCTTCAAAAATTGGCTGCGAGGCATTGCAAAATGCCAAATGTTTTTAACCAAATCGATTTGTTTATACCGAAAGTATTGTGGCCCACGCCATGGAGCATTTATTTGGCATGGTACATATCATTACAGGTTACGCCCGCTGCCAATCGACAGGCGACGCCGTCAACATCCGCTGTATGTAATGCGGTCAAGGTCTGATCAACAACAAAAGGGGTACGGACTGAGAATCGTTTTTCAAGTGGCGGGTGGAAGGAAAATATATAGAAAATTGGAAAATTTTAGTGGGGAAACTATTGTAAAGTAGCCATAAATTTATAGCGTGGCTAGATACAATAAATTCCTCTCGCACGCTGCATAAAACTATTAGAGAGATGGGGCCCAATTGGGGAGAAAACCATTTGGAATATGGATTGTCTATTAATAGTTTGCGCTTTTGCTTTTACAAGTGGCAGACATAAATTAGCATAGAAAAAATAATCTAACCAAAAATATCTAAATCTCTATATGGAACCCTCTTTTTTTTTCATTTATAGAGCAAACCACTCGTCGTTGAGCCAATGGATTTTGAAGCCTTTATAGCCAAAAATAAAACTCTAATACAAAATGATCCACAGCGTGAATTACTTATCTATCCAACAGATGATGTTTCGGTATGTTTGACTTATAATAACAAGAAAATTATAAACTTTAAAATATGTTCCTCTAGGAGATCATTATGCCGCGCAAGCAACGCACAAATATTAAATCTGTTGCTGATCGCTTTGAGCCACCAAATGAATCAATTGTTTGTCCACTGCATGGCTCTGTACCTTTAGCCACTAATGGTGCTCACAAGCAGGTCAGTCGTCAAGGCAGTTTGCAGTCGAATGGCAGCGTACAGAATGGACACAGCAGCAACAACAGCCTGTCCAATGGCAATGGTCAATTGTCTCGGAAGAGTTCACAGTGTTCCAATGGCTCAGCGAGTCGTAAATTGTCTCAGGAATCATCATATGAATCAGCACTATCCTCCTTAACGCTGCGTTCGCATTTGGCACAACCCGAGGAGGTGGATGAATATGCGGATGAGGAGTCGGCAAATGGTGAGGATTTGCCCGATAGTTGCTTGCTGGGCACACGTGCCGAATGCACACGTTTCACACGCCAAGCATTGTACACGTATCGGGCAAAGAATCATCTGATACATTACAAATATAGTGCCTATGGTGGCAACTGCCATGATCTGCCCAGGTGAGGAAACTAAATCTAATAATAGTTCATAATCCTAACTAAATTAATCTTTTTGCTTGACAGTGTTGCACTCGCTGAGGAACTGGTAGAGGAGGTATATGAAATTGATGCTGATCAGGATCGCATTGATGAGCAAATGACACGCTCTCAGGCAGATACAATAACCAAGCAGGGATATTTATTGAAAGGACCCGATTCTGCGTCGGATCGCATGTTTGCCAATATAGGCAACAAATCCTTTAAGCGTCGCTATTGTTATCTACGCCAGGAGATCGATGGCACGTACATCTTGGAACTGCACAAGGATGAGAAACAGGGAGAGGCTAAGGCCACAATTGTCATGGACTTTTGTACAGAGGTCGTTCAGAATCCGAAACGCGCTCGTTTTTGCTTTGAGCTACGCATGACAGCTGGCCACAAATCCTTTACACTGGCCGCTGAGAACGAGCAGGACTTTAAGGATTGGCTGGGTAAGCTGTCCTCTGTGTTGGCACAGAACAAAGCACAGGAAGATAAGCGTAATGCTTCGCTGGAACGTCAACCGGCTGCTACGCCACAATTGCAGCCAGAGCCACCTACTTTTGGTACACTTAAGGGTCTGGATCAATCACTGCATCCACAGCTAATGAAATACGGACGAGAGACGGATCACTCCATAGCGCAGGCGCGACGGGAGCAACGTCGACGTCTATTTGCCAACTACCAGAGTCCAAGCAAAGCTCTGACCGGCGATAATGTGGAACAGTATCGTGAACACTTTGGCACCCGGGTCCTGCTTAGTTGTCATAGTCTGCGCTTCCGATTGCAGTGCCAGTCAACGGATATAGGCGATGGAGCCCAAGGCGAACAACTCTGTCAAGTGGAGCCGTATATAACCAGTCTGGCTCTGTACGATGCCAAGGCAGGTCGCAAGCTTAGTGAGAGCTTCTACTTCAACATAAACGAACCGGCAGCGGCTCAACTGTTGCCCAATACTCCAGTGCCCGCGTCTGTGGCAGGCTGTGGTGTGCCCCGTCGTGCAGAGAGTGATGCCGAGCGGAATGCCGCTCAGGCGCCGCATTCGCTTTTCGATGGCGTCTCCTCTGAGCTGTTGCGTTGTCCACGCGAACAGTTTCAGCAGCTGCGTCAGTGCCTGCTCTCAGTAAGTGCTCCGCATGCGGACATCTTTCTAGTGCTGCGTATCGAGAAGGTGCTGCAGAGCAGCATTGCCCAGGCGGCAGAGCCATATCTAAAAGCAGCACGTCAAGATGCCAAGCTGGGACAGAAGGTGCACAAGGCGGCCAAGAGTTGTGCCCAGCACATTGGACACTATCGCCAGCCCTTTGCCTGGGCCGCCCGACCACTCTTCAAGGCCTACAGTCATGAGTTGGATGTGGAACCGCAACGTAAATTTGAATTTACAACCATCTATCGTCAGGAGTTGCCCAAATTGCGTGATGAGGAGCTAATCAAACTGTTGGCCGACTATCGCAAGCCAGAGAAACTGAGCAAGCTAACAATTATACCGGGTATATGTAGTCTACACCTGCAGTTGCTGGATCAGACTGCACCCTGTGGCCTTAGCAAATCCCTTGCACCGTTGTCCAGTTTCAATGCATCCAGCAAGCAGCAGGCACTGACGCTGGAGCTCTGCGAGTTCCAGAGCCATCATGAACGTGATGCGTATCCCTATACAAATTTCTGTAATCATCTCTATGTGTATCCACTGAGTCTACAATTCGATAGCCAAAAGCTGTTCTCTCGGGCCCGGAATATCACAGTTGTGGTGGAGCTACGAGATGGCGATGGTGAATATAGCAAGCCACTGAAGGTAAGACTAAAGGAATAAAATATATTTTATGATGTATTCAACACTAACAATATTTATATTCACTTCTAGTGCATCTATGGTCGTCCTGGTCAGGATTTATTGGTTTCACAGCTGGCCTGTCCGGTGCTGCATCACAATGTGACGCCCAGTTGGTATGAAGAGATTAAGTTGCGTCTGCCATTGGGTCTATTTCCCGAACATCATTTACTCTTCTCGTTCTATCATGTTTCGTGTAATCTGAGCAAGAAACGTGATGCTCACGCAGCATTTGAGACACCCATTGGTTATGCCTGGTTGCCATTGCTGCAAAAGAGTCGCATTTGTTTGGAGGAACAGCTACTTCCTGTGGCTGCCACATTACCAGTGGGATATCTATCCATACAGCCTTTGGGCTGGGGCAAAGGGGTAAGTTGGACATTGATGTTGTTGTTGTTGTTGTCGCTACTTTATTGCCGCTCATCGACTCATTCATTGTGTCTCATTCTCTCTCGTTATCCATTCCATTCCTGGCTTGCCTAACCAAAAACCAAATCCGCTCTCTGTTTTCTTTTTACGCACAAAAAACAAAATTCCATGCACCGCATCCGCATCCGTCATCCCAACCTTTGGCTGCCTACAAATCCTTTCAATTTCTCAGCAGAACTGCGGTCCGGACATTCAGTGGATCGATAATCAGCGTCCTCTATATAGCGTTGGACTGCGTCTGGACTCTACTGTGCTGACAGCGGATCAGCATTTGCATAACTTCTTTGCCCACTGTGAACGGCTGTTGGAGGGCGGCAAGACAGGTGCTCTGCCGGCAGAGACGGAAACCTGCAAAATACTGAAAGCGACGCATGCCATTGATATGCGTTCCTTGATTAATTTTCTGCCCACGCTTCTAAATGAATTGTTTACGCTGCTGGTGCACACACAATCCGAGAAGATTGGCCTAAATGTCATTCGGCTGCTGACCAACATCATACATCTGATCAGTGATCAGGCCAAGCGATCTGAGCTATTGGCAGCCTATGTCAAGTATGTATTCCATGCTCCGTACTATAGCCAGCAGACGGCACGTTTGCGGACGGTGCATGGCGAGCTGTGTCGTCATCTGCCAGAATTGTTGGACCCAATGAATACAGATTTTCTGGTGGTGAACAAGTTTATGCGTTACTCTTCTATCTTCTTTGATCTGATTGTGAAGAGCATGGGTCAACATCTGTTGGCCACGGGTCGTATACGCATGCTGCGTAATGAACGCTTCCCCAAGGAGTATTCAGATCGGGTGGAGCAGTTAATAAAGGTGCTAGTGCCATATATAGTAACCCGATATGATGATCTTGGCGAGGAAACGCAACAACTGAACCGTTCCTTGGCACGTTTTGTGCGTCAATGTCTTAGTTACATGGATCGTGGATTTGTTTTCAAATTGATTCGTTTCTATATGGAGCAATTTGCACCTGGTAATCCACGTGTACTGCACGAATACAAGTTCAACTTTCTGCAAGAAATTTGCCAGCATGAACACTATGTGCCCCTGAATTTGCCCTTTGTGTTGAATCCCAAGAATCGACCGCCTGAGTTGCTGCAACATTTTACGCTATCGGAGCATTTCTGCAGGCAGCATTTCCTCTCGGGCTTACTGATGCAGGAGCTGAAGAGTAGCCTCAACGAGGTGGGTCATGTACGTCGTCATGCGCTTGCCATTTTTAAGGATTTGTTGGCCAAACACGAGCTAGATGCACGCTATCAGCAACGTGGTCAGCTGTCCCGCATCGCGCTGTTGTATGTGCCCTGGCTGGGCATTGTCATGGACAACTTGCATCGCATTGATGATCTCTCTGATTCGGGTAATTGTACACCCAATGGTCATGTCTATGCGGACTCCGCATCATATACAAAACGCTTGAGTTGCTCCAGCAGCTATGTGTTTAGCAAGGACTCGTCGACATTTGGTTCACTAACCTCTACACCACGCTCCAAGAATCGTTTAACGCTGCACATTGATCAACCCAGTCCATGTCGCACCTCTATGCACATCAAGGAGCAGAATTATTTGGCTGCCATTGCCGGCTCAGCTATTAGCAATGGCGTATCCAATTTATCACTTAACTCGAATTCCGACTCTGGGGTAAGTAAATGATTTACAACTTTAATTCCCATAATCTCTAAACCATCTTTATTGCTTTACAGAACTCCCAGGATACTACGACCATAGGTGCCTATACCAATGGTGAAACAGATGTTGCATTGCGCAATGGTCACAATCGTTCCGTGAGCGTTACCCATGCACAGATTCTATCACGTTGCGATAAGTTTAGTGCCACAGAGAGCAAGGATTTGTTGCTTGGTTTCCTGTTCATCATTAAGCACTTGTCGCAGGAACAAATGGTTGGTTGGTGGCAGAATTGCAATGAAACCGAAACCATGCAGTTTCTATCTATATTGGATTTGTGTTTACTCCAATTTCGCTATGTGGGCAAGAAGAATGTTGTGCTGGCCACTGATGCACGTCTAACTAGGCCCACTAAAGCTAGTACTTTGCCCGCACGGACTACGCCGCCAGTGCTGGAGAATGGCAATAGTCAGGAGCCGAATACAGGCACACTAACGCAGACGCGAGAGCATCTGCTTGAGGATATGGATACGTCAGCCCGATCACAGCAGGCACTATATGAATCTAATCTCTCCACAGAGGTGGGCATGGTTATACTCGACTGTCTGGGTCTCTATGTGCTGCAATTTCGTCATTTGTTGGCCGATAGTGTCCTGCTGCCCAAGTTGGCTCGTGTCTATTTACGTTTCCTTCAGCTGGGTCAGTCGGAGCGACTGTCCAAGCATGTATTTGCCGCACTGCGTGCCTTTATCAACAACTATTCCATGGCGCTGTTCAAGGGCAATGCCATGCTCTGTGGCCAGATGGTCTATGAGCTGTTAAAGGCCTGTGATAGTCGACTGGTTGATATACGCCATGAATCCTGTGCCGTACTCTATCTGCTGATGCGCAGCAATTTCGAATTCAGTGGACGCAAAGCCCTAACTCGTGTCCATCTGCAGGTTATCATCTCCGTCTCGCAGATGATTGGCAATGTAATTGGCTTGAATAATGCACGCTTCCAGGAAAGTTTGTCTATTATCAATAGCTATGCCAATAGCGACAAGGCCATGAAGGGCACAGGCTTTCCCTTAGAAGTCAAAGATTTGACACGTCGTGTACGCACTGTACTGATGGCTACAGCTCAGATGCAGGCCCATCACATGGATCCCGAACGTCTGCTGGAACTACAGTATTCGCTGGCCAATTCATATGCATCCACACCGGAGCTACGTCACACTTGGCTAGTTACCATGGCACGCAATCACGAACAGAATGGAAATCTCTCAGAGGCTGCCTGCTGTCATCTGCATATTGCTGCACTCATGTGTGAATATTTAAGACTGCGTGGTGGCTGCACTCTCAGCTGGTCATCGACAGCCTTTGGCAAAATATCACGCAACATTCCGCTTGATGAACAGGGTCTCAAGCTAGATGCTGGCGCCCAAGACTCACAGTATACAGAGCTAATGCTATTGGAGCAGCTCAAGCAATGTGCTGATTTCTTGGATCGTGCCGAGCGTTTCGAGTGTCTCGGTGAACTCTATAAGCTCATACTGCCCATCTATGAGCGAGCGCGCAGCTTTAATGAGCTAGCTCACTGCTATGAGCATCTCACTCAAGCCTACAATAAAATTGTCGAAGTGAATCGTTCGGGTAAACGCATGCTGGGACGCTTCTACCGTGTGGTCTTCTATGGCATGGTAAACATAGCATATTTTAGAGTATATGGAGCTTATACTTAATAATTTTATATATTTTCAGCTCTACTTTGAAGAGGATCATGCCATTGAGTATGTGTACAAGGAACCAAAGCTCACTTCGCTAAGTGAAATTTCAGAACGTTTGGCTAAACAATATAAGGAAAAGTTTGGTGCCGATGTTGTTAAACTAATAATGGATTCATCGCCGGTATGTGATAAGAAAACAACAAACTAACTTTGCCAAACACATTATTTATTCAGTTGAACAGAAATGAAAGCAAATACGTTTGAGACTAATCTCTTTACAACAAAAAATATATGGTTATATATAGTTTAGTATGTATATGTAACAATTGATCTCCAACTAATGCAGAATGCATAATGCATCTCTCTTCAGGTCCCAGAAAAAAACTTTGTTAATTTGCTTACATTTCATAAAGTACATTGTTGAGTAATATTGATATGGACTAAAAATTCTAACTTATATTCATATTGGGTATATTTTTTGTTGGTTTTTTGTTTGTTTTGTATTATTTGTAGCAAATTCCTATAAATTTTTTCCCTGGCTGAATGAACTAGCAAATTGAACATTCATATTTCGTAGAATATTATCGAAAAACTAAGCGAAAAACCAGTTCATTTAAATAGATATTCATTGAATTGAACATCGGAGTCATTTTCACCTCGCATAAGGTTTAAACGCTGCAATGAAATGAATCAATTATAAAAATCAATTAATCTATCGATATTAATTGATACTTACGCGCTTAACCTCCGTTTGTCGCATTTGGGATGCATGGGTACTTCGTGGTGCTACCACTCGCTGTGAACCAGCTATACCACTCTGCTTTGATACGGATGCTGCCTGTGAATTGTTACCTGCACGATTAAAGGTAGTTACCTTGCTTGCTTTATTACTGCAACAAAGAAAATTAAAATAATTTATTTGATCGATATCGATAAATAGATCTTACACATGCGATTGCTCTGGCTGATTTTTAACTATTCCCGTCTGGCGTGTCTCTAACTTGCAATTATTGGCTAACTTGCCAATATGACTATTTGCGACATCATGATGATGCTTTAAGATACTAATAGATTTGGGATGCATTTCACGTGGATGCTTTTTTGTAGAGCTTCCAGTAACAATTAGTGATTCAGTATGTGGTTTCTTACTAGCTGCTCCAGATCCAGATCCAACAGCAGCTGCAGTTGGTGTATAATGCAATCTTTGTAATTTACTTTCTTTCTCCTTGCTGTTGGCAATGCCGCTGTTGTAAGCAGCCGGAGCCTTTCGTGGACATGACGCAGTCATGCATTTCAGTTGACCCATCTTATATAGCTTCGGATATTGGTTGGGCATGCCACAATTTGTCGATGATATGGCCGGTGTGGACGGTGGTACATTCAATTGTGAGGCATTCTTCAAATGTGGCTTCTGTACTTCCTGCTCCTCTCGCAGCTGATTCACATGTTGCTCGGTGCCATTGATTTCCGGATGCTTAAAGACTTTTAGACAACTTTCTGCTGTGCCATATGAACTATTTTCCCAATTATATGTTGGCTTATTATCGCTATTGACACCATTCATTTGCTCATCCTTTACCAATTTTTCACCGGTGGTCGTTAGACCCAACTTTTGGCACAACTCCTTGAACGCCTCCTGATAACGTGAACCGGCATCTTCATTAATCAATGTCTCAAATGCCTTAATATCCTCAATTTGTCGCTCAATCTCCACTTCGGTCAGACTACGTTTCTTGGCCAGATTTGTGCATTTGGGACACATTGGACACTCTGTCATGGCCTTGTCGTTGAGCGCATTGCACATGCGATTCATGAATTCAGCAGCAACAGTATTGCCAGCCGGTGGTGTGCAAGACGTTTCATGAACTCCAATCTCAAGACGTAATCCCGCAACGCGACAAAGATTCTCATCCAGCTTCTGTAGTTTGTTGCCAGCGCTCTTCTCGGCAATGAACTGAACATTGATGCCATTGCCATTGGGGGCCAAACTGAATTGGATTTCCTTCAGAGGTAAATTATGTTCACCCAATTGACTCATCAGCTGGAACAATTGTCGCTGAATGCTACTTTGGGCATCCCCTCTACTCAAATGGATGGCATCGCCAATTTCCGAGTCTACCAGTGTTGTTGATGAGCTTGTTTCATCATTTTTTTTGGCATTATTATTATTATTGTTGTTGGCAGCAGCAGCAGCATTATTATTATTATTATTATTGGTATCCGGATATTGTTGCTCTTGTTGACTAATTTCACTCTCGCTGCTCTTTAAATACGAGGGCACAAACTCAGCTGCATTGGGATTGAGCGAGGACTCACTGAGGCTCTGACTGAAGCTGCTATCCTCGCTGCCAGCTTGAAGCGAATGAATGAAATCCTTTAAAAACTGTTGATGCATTTCACTGCCATGATCCATTTCTTCTTAAGATTTTGATAAATCACTAATTGAATACTGTGTATATGTATATGATGGTCATATATATATATATATACATATATATATACATATATATATATATATATATATATATGTATATATATATATATATTTTAAATTTTAATTGTCAGCGTAATTTTGTACTAATGCACTTTGTTTGCATACAAATAATTTATTTATTTGTAATATATTGCGATTTTTAAGGTAAAGTATCAAAGTTTACAAGTGATGTTGTTTAGTAATATTTATGCTTTTGAAAAAAGTTGAATATTATGTAGAAGTAAGCCGAAATACAAATGTTGCTGTGATTTTTAAACCGCATCTAACCATATATTAATATTTCAAAGCATCTATGATTGTATATGATTGTGCAACTTAGTTCAACTTGTAATAGCTGCCATCTGTTGTTCATTTTGCATAATATTGTTAGTGCCATCTATTGTTTAGTAATTTTAGTTGTTTCTGTTTTTTCAATTGCAGGTTAAAGTTGATGAATTGGATGCCAAATTAGCATATATACAGGTCACACATGTAATACCCTTCTTCACCAAAGATGAATTGGATCAGCGTCTCAATGAATTCGAACAGAATCATGATGTGGATACATTTATGTATGAGACACCATTTACAAAATCTGGTGCTGCACGTGGCAGCGTTGAGGAGCAATGGAAACGCAAAACGGTTATCAAAAGTAAGTTGCCAATGATAGTTTATTTTGTAATAGACAAATAATTGGATTTCATCTCTTTTCAGCTCAATATTCTTTTCCCTATGTGCTTAAACGCATACCCGTCAAATCACGCGAGATTATCGAGCTGAGCCCCATTGAGGTGGCCATCGATGAGATGCAATCAAAGGTTTCAGAGCTAGAGGAGATAATACTGCCGCCGGCAGATGTTAAAAAATTGCAGCTACGTCTGCAGGGTAGCGTTGCAGTCACTGTAAATGCTGGTCCCTTGGCCTATGCACATGCCTTTCTCGATGCCAAGGTGATTAACAATTTCTCGCGAGATCGTGTCGATGATCTAAAGGATGTATTTCGGTAAGCAAAAGCAATCTCTATCAACTATCCAATAGACTAATTAATGTTCTTCTTTAGCGATTTCATTGGCGTTTGTCATCGTGCATTGCGTGTGAACGAGCGCATGATCAGTGCCGATCAAAAGGAATATCATCATGTGCTCAAGGAAAACTATGAGAAACTATGCCAGGCGCTCAGTGAGTTACTTCAGGATGAATCATTCCAACCGCTTAGCGATGATGCCGATGCAGCTGCCCAACGCAATAGCATGGCTTTATTCAATGCAATCAGTGGCGCATCCAATAACTCAAGTACTGCTTAAGTTCAAGCTCTAAACCAAAACCATTTAAATACCAAAAACACGCACAGCTACTAAAAGAATTTGGTTTATTTATTTCAATTTGTTTAACAAAGCAAGCAAAGTAGCAAAAACAAATAATTGTAGCATTTAAAATGTTGTATTTGGTGTATCTTTTATATAGTATGAGAGATGTTGTGTTGTTGTTCGTTCAGGTAAAATGTGAATTTCCGTTTCCGTAGCTCGGTTTGTGTGTCTCTCATCTAAATATCAAATTGCGCAGCCATGTAACTAACTAATTAACTAAATAACTAACTAAGGCATTGGGTCATATAGCACTAAAATTTAGATTTAAACAATTATTCTATACTAAACTAAACATGATAAACAAAATGATATCAAAATCCCATCCAAAGAAAGCTTACAAATACATGCATTTAATTGAAAATTTTTATTTTCTGTTTTTAGGTTTTGGTTTTGCCGTTTATTAAAGCCCATGTCCACACATACATATATACTACTACTAAAGAATATCGAACTAAATATTTATATAAACACACGCACACAATCATATTATAAACATATTAAATATATTATTATTAATTAATTATTATTATTATTATAACCGACTATATGCGACCAGTTGACCAAGTTCCAGTAAACAAACATTTGTTATATACTATCTACGATTAAATTTTGATTTATATTGTTAAATTATATGCTTAAATAATTGTATATATATTTGAAAATTTTCTGTTTTTTT
>JBANCX010000261.1:0-23063 GCA_037040065.1 Dettopsomyia nigrovittata
CTAAAATCGGCTTAAAAAAATATTGCAACTCAATTTGGGATAAATTTTTATTTATTGTTCCTATTTTAAATAACATTTTTCTACCAACAAAGATACAAAACCTAAAAATCTGAAACAGACTCAAGAGGTTAGCTTTGGGGAACTCAAATCTTAAAGAAATTTGTGATTTTTTCGGCTCCAATTTTGGGAATTTTGGAATACAATGAGATTATAATTCTAAGGAAACAATTTCTATTCAATTTTTATCTTATTTTTGTAATAAAATTGTTTCGATTTCAATAATTTATCATGAATTTAATATAATAATTAAGATGTTAACATTGTGAACGAGACGCACAAAGTGAGAGCTTACTCTTCTTCTTAATGACGACACGCTTAACGCTGCCAGATCAGTAAATGTGCAGATGTTACCAGATGAGTCAATGAAATGGTTAGTTTTTGATCTGGCAACGCTTGCACTGAGAGAGAGAGAGCAATGTTATACTTTGTATGCATGTATGTGTGTTCGGCTTCTCCGAACGCACCAAAGAGCAATACATATAAGCAAAATATGTAAAGACCACGACTCGTCGGCAAAAATTGGTCCCTTAACGATGTGAGTGAAACGAAGTGACTAAAAACCGAACGAATTGGCAGCCGACAGCCAGGTAAAGACAATGAAGTCAGTCGCAAATAAATACTCATTGAGTTCACATGTACAAAACGTCGTCTCTTTAATTTAGAACCACACACACACACACACATACTGCATAACAGTGGAAGTTATCTGGCGATCACTCTCCTCCAACAGTATTAATATCTTCTATTTGATTATTAATTTTATCTTAAATTTTTGGCTATAAATGTAATATTTCCTCTTTTATCTTCCTAATTCCATATTAGTCCCAATTCCTTCATTCCTTTTAAAGTTTTGATTTTCTTTTAACTCTTTTTGTATGTTATTATTCCATTTGGTCTTTTGTCAACACAGCAAACTTTTCTAGCATTTCCAGCCAACAACAGCTGTCAACAGCTGCGCGAATGGCTCTAATCAGCTGCTGCTGCTGCTGCTGCTGTTGCTGCCAACTGGAAAAAGTGTGCCGCTGCAGAGTGGCGCAGTCTTTTTTTGTTTTTGGCCAATACAGTTGGGGCTCAAGGATTTTGACAGTTAAGCTGACATGGCAATAAAAAAGCTAAGAAAAAAGCCAACACATGTCTCTCTTGTCTAAGGTGAATATGCCAAAAGCTCAAATGCAATGAAACAATCAATCAAATGGCCAAGACCAATGCGCTCTGTTACACACAAACAAAAAAAAAGGCTTGTTTTGGCCATTTTGTGGCTGTTTTGGAGTCTATATCGCGTAACGGTAACTCAAAAAGGCACAAAAATCAAATTGCCAGCAAATGATTAATCAATCAACACGGTTAGCCAGTTGGGCAAGATACGAGAGACAAGCCACGATCAAGCTGGCCTCGTCTAGCTGTGGTAGTGCTAGTGGGTGTGTATGTGTGTGTTAGCCAAGTGGGTGCGTTCTCACAGCTGGATGCCAAATGCTGACAATCACGATCACACACACACTCACACACACACCTGCATACATATGTGTATGTGTGTTGCATGCACCACGTGTGCGTTCCTCTGGCGCAATTGGCAATTTGAAATCAATGCTTTAAGCTGGAGCTGAAGCTAGAGCTTGACTGCAGCTTGACTGTTTGCGGCTTCTTCTCCCTAAATGGCATTGGCCTGTCTTGGCCTGGCCTCGTCTCTGGGTTTGTTTGGCTGCTCCTGGCCAATGTATGTTTGTATGTTTGTTCAATCTGTGCTTTGATCGTGCCAAAAATGGGTTTGCAACTGGAATTCGCTTTTAGCCAAAGCTACGTACAACCAAATGTGGCAGAAAATCTTTTGCTCTGTTGCTCTGCCGTGCAGGTGGTAAGCCAGCTGCTGCTGCTGCTGCTGCTGTTGCTTCGGCTGCTGCCACTAGATTGGTGTGAAACAACTAGAAAGTTTTATTTTCTTGAGCAAATCGTGAGAATCAGACTTTTGCAGAATTTATTAGTTTAACTTGGCCAATTGAATTTATGGCCAAGTTTTTAAAATTTGACAAATAGCAAATGGGCAAAGCAATTGCAGCTATAACATGCATCAACCATTTTGTTGTTTTTGTTGTTTTTTTTTTTGCTGTTTCGTTGACCAGTGTTGCCATCTTGGCGAAATGTAGGAGGAACAAATTCTTTGTTTTTCGATAACTTTTTTATTTGACTCTTTCTAGTTGAAATTTACAACAGAATCGATTTTTTTAATATTTTATATATTTTCGATATTTTAAACTAAGAATATTTTTCTTAATTTTGTATATTTATTTGTTCTAAACACATAAATATTCAATATCTTTTCAAACTCAAGGTTTTTTCTCCTTTTTCTACTTGATTCGGGCACTTTATTCTTTGATTTCCTCTTTATTTTTTAAATCTTGTTTATTTATTTCAACATTTTTAAACACTTTTATACAAAAAAATGTTCAAAATTGTATTATTTTTGTATTGTTTTAAGACTACAAAACAAGAAAAACCATAAAAATATTCAATATCCTTCCAATCTGAAGGGTTTTTACCTATTTATAATTTTTTTCAGTTGATTCGGGAACTTTATTCTTTGATTTTCGCTTTATTTTTGAACATTTATTTCATTTTATTTCAACATTTTTGAGAAAAACAAATTGAATATTCAATATTCTTCCAATTTCAAGGTTTTTTCTCCTTTTTCTACTTGATTCGGGCACTTTATTCTTTGATTTCCTCTTTATTTTTTAAATCTTGTTTATTTATTTCAACATTTTTAAACACTTTTATACAAAAAAATGTTCAAAATTGTATTATTTTTGTATTGTTTTAAGACTACAAAACAAGAAAAACCATAAAAATATTCAATTTCCTTTCAATTTTTATGATTTTTTTTCTTTTCCAAATGTTTTCTACTCAATTCGAAAGCTGTTTTCTTTGATTTTCTCTTGATTTTTGGTTATTTTCTAATTGAAAAACATATTCTAGACACATTTATAATCAAAATATTAGAAAAAACCTTTAAATTTTAGCTAATTTTTTCTAGTTTAGAATTAAACTATTAAAGTGCGTCGACAAATTCAAACATTTTCCTATAAATTTTGAATGTCTTCTGTTTGTTTTTCATATTTTTAAATCAAATTAAACATGTTTAAAACTTAAATTGTATAAAAAAAAACATTTTCCAGTTGTTAAACTTTCCTTTCTTTGGGTTTTCAACTGTTTAGCAGGCTCTAGGTCCAAAATATTGTTATAAAAAGCCAAAAAACGCAAACGAAGTTCACTTAAACATGCGGAAAATATTCTATTTTCTATTTCAAGCTTTTAAATTATTGAAAATGATCATTTTTTAGCAATTTTCAATTATTATTTTGTACAAATTTGTGCTATTTTATCATAAATATGCCAACACTGTTATTTTTTGGTATATTTTTTGTTAAAAATATCCGTCAAATTGTTAAATGTTTAGAAATTTGATTGACAGATGCAGATACAACAAGCTACAAAAACAGAAAATGGCTTAAACAGAGGAGAAGAGAGACCAGAGACCAGAGACCAGACCAGTTCAGCAGCCAAAACACGTCAAGTTTGCGGCATCAGTTTGCAGGTTTTAGCAATTTATTGCCACAGAGCAAGCCAAAGGAGTCGTGACCCGCGTCCATTGAACTATGCCGATGTTGTCTTGACTCTTGGACACATTGCCGGATTTATTTGATTTTTCTCTTCTTTCCAAGCACGAAATGCAATTTTCTTTTCTATTGTGGGAGCTACCTCCACCCGCCGCCACCCACATAATAATAAAGCCGTTGGCCATTATATACCGAAAATGAAGAAATAGTTAAGTTCCCCACAAATGACTGTCAATCATAATAGTTATGTGTGTGTGTGTGTGTGTGTCTGTGTGTGTGTTGCACTCATTTTCCCACATTTTATGGTCGGTTGCATCAACGTCAAAGACCAAAGTTCTTGGTGGGAAAATCACAGGCGTAACTCGGAAAGGTTTATTTCTGGGTCTGTCAACATTGCTGCAACTTGTTGCAACCTCCCTCAACATTTAACGCTGCGCTCTGTTGCATCTAGCAAAGGGTGAGTTAACATGACTTTCACGCTTGTTTTCTAAACGGAACTGCGCAAGATTGGCCCAAAATAGTGTTCTTCTCTCTTTTGCTTCTTCTGCTTGTTCACCTCTCTTTTGGCAGCATTTTCACACATTGTCCAAACGCAGGTGGTTAAAAAAAATGTTTTTGGTGTTTTCAACTTAAGCGGAAATTAAAATTTGAATATTTATGACTACGAAACGCTTCATTGCACAATTGTACGCAATTCAAAAGAAAATACAAATTTTTGAATATTTTATTTAAGTTTGAAATTCAATTTTAGTAGAAAAATTTTTAACTTTTCAATTGTTTATATAAAAAAAAAGGCATTTAACTGAACAATTCAAGTGTTTTTGTGTCTAAATTTAATTGAATTTTAATTATTTTATGTTAAAAAAATATTTGTTTATTTTAAAATTAAATATTTTTTGAATTTAACGCAATTTTATATTCATGCTGGTGCTGCTGCTAGCGACATCTGGCGGCAAGTCTAACAACTAGACACTGATTGAAGCAGTACCCACACTACAGTGTCTAGTTATCAGACTTACCGCCAGATGTCGCTAGCAGCTGCACCAGCAGCTGCAACTATTGTTAGTCAAACTCAACGATCAAATAAACTCAACGAAATGTTCGTCAAGTTAAATGTACAAATTTCATTGCATACTTTTAGTGAACGTATTATAATTTCTAGTTGTTGTTCTGGCCATAGACTTTCAACTTTTTCAATAATAACGACATTTTAAAGCCAAAACTTAATTAACTAAACTTAGACAAGCAATTTAATCAATAAATTAGGTAAACTTGCGCTAGATATATATATAAATGTTTAGCATTTATCGATAAACAGCTAGAATCGATTCATATATTGATATGGCAACGCCAAATGTCGATACATCAATGTATCGTTTAAACAAGCTGGCAGCTCTACCAAATTATCGATAACATATACATGTGTTGCTGTGTGTGTGTGCGTGTGTGTGTGTGTGCATTATATAGAGAAAATATATATAGGCCAACACCAAAAGCAAAACAAAACAAACAAAAGATTCCAAGAAATAAATAAACAAGAAAAACAGAATTCATTTAAAGTATTGGCAATGTCAAAGGTGAAAGGTATTATAACACCGGCACCGGGCAAAGATATAACAAAGCTAAAAGCGTTAATAACCAAATTGGAAGACCATTTGCAATATACTAACGAAAAGCTTGGAAAATTGCGTGTCTCAATACGAGAGGAAACAAATACAAAATCACGCGAAATCTATTTAAGTAAATCATATTCAATGGTCAAGCAACAATATAAAATAACTGAAATACTAAATGGCTATAAAGAGGAGCTCTACGACCTGGAAGTGGAAGCCAAACTCAATGTAAATACATATAATAAATAGATTATGTTTTTAATAAATATATAAATTCATGTATTTCACTATTAACAGAGACAGACACAGTTTAAATATCGAAATCAACCTAAAAATATGAAGCTCTTTGAACTATTTGAGCATGAGACTGTCGTGCCAAAGGTAAGCAAGATAAAAACAAACAAAACAAACAAAAAACTGAATTTTTCCTTATTTTCCTTATAGCGACCACTCTCAAAGAAGATAAGTCCTGCACGTAAAATCATTAAAGTAAGTCGAAATTAAAATTGTATTTTTCATGAAATTTTGACTAAATTTTGTATTTATTTTTTGTAGTTAAACGATATTGAGATCAAAAATGAGTTCATCGCAGATGAAGCTATCGTACAAAAGACACAGATCATTGATAACGATAACGATAACGATAAGAATAATAATGCTGGACCAACTAAACAAATTTCTATAAATAATAATAATGAAGCGCTGGCGCATCTGAAAGCCTTACAGGAATACGCAATGTTAAATGGAAATTATCGTGCAATCGGTTTGTTAATCGAATCAGAGAAAGCACTAATTCATCCAGCTGAGGATCATGACTTTGAATTGAACTCATAATTTTAAGCAATAAACTCTAAATTTAATGTTAATAAATATGCGATAATGATGTATTAAGCATGCGGCGTGTGGCAATCCATGGCCAGCATGACAAGCTCGAGTTGATATATCGATGTGCGTCAGTCTCAGTCTCTCTGTGTGCTCCTCAGTGCACCACCGACGGCAGTCGGATTGATTAGTCAGCATATCAATGTTATCGATTATGTGAAATATAATTTATAAGTTTTTCTAGCAATAAAGAAACAAATATTTGTTAATAATAAAATATTTTATATTTTATTTCAACATTTTGCGATTAGAGTTGCTTGCGATAATCTTTAATATATCGATATATTATATAGGTGTGTGCGGAATTATCGATTTATCGCTAGACTTATTTATTGCCACAATTATGGTTTATTATAATGACTTTGACAAGTATTTTAAAATTAATTTTAGTTAAATAATTGTTATTTAAATTTATTTTCACTTAACGCTTGTTTACGATCGAAATTAATCGATTCTTTGCTTAACATCGATAGATGTTTTAATATCATTTAAAAAATCAAAAATTATATATAATTTTATTGTTTATTTAAAAATTAATAATTATTGTTTATGATTGTTATTTTCTTTACAATTTGAGTCTATCAAAGTTATATCAAATTTATTTATCGCTTTCATTGGCTTGTTAGTTCTTATCGATATGACTATCGATAACAGTGAGAACGCACATTTGAGCTAATCGTGAGAAACATGTCGCGCAACGAATTGAATACTAAGCGAAAAGTGGAAAAGTTACCGAAAAAATAGAGAGAACAGCTGAGATCACGAACCGATATGGAGAAAGAAAGTATCGAGAACACGAAATTCGTGCGAAATTACAATTGCGATCGAAAAAAGTAAACATTTAATGCTAAAGAAGGCTCCATTGACTTGGTGTCGCCAGAGGCTTTGACGTGATACTGAAATTTGATGACCATGATGACCACGAAAGTATAGAATGAAATGCTTAAAGATCTGTTCAAGGAAAGCAAACATATTTGCCTGATGATGAACAATGTTCTATGTTCTAAAACTAATCAGAAATGTTCGAATATTACAACAGCTGTTACCTTTACAGGTATCCTAGACAAAGCAACCCATCAAATCGGGAATTCTTCAAATTGGAATATCATAAAACTCTTATTAGGAAAACAAATTTTCAAACAGATTTCTTCCAGTTTTAAATTGTTGGCAGCGTTGCCAGATGTGCGCGTTGCTTAACGACACTTGTCAATCAGCTGTTGAGCATTTAATTTGTCCATTTCACGGTAAACGAATACGGTCACTTTGCCGAAAATAATTATAAACAAATTTTGCTGCAAGTTTTGTCTGATTAATATCGATTATATATAATTAATAATTAAATATGTCAGTTAATTAGTAACTAGCACTTAAATAGAACAATTATTTTATATATAAAACAATGGATGAAGATAGTAATGAGAAGCCGACTGTGCGAAAACGTCTTGGCCGGCCACCCAAGGCTGGCACACCAACTATTGCAACAGCCGCAGCAGTGGAGACCGAGACGTCTGTTGATGACTTGTGCGATGATATTCTGGCCGAGGAACGCAACTCGTCAACATCACCGACAATGTGCCGTAGAAGCACACGAAAGAAAATAATTAAATTTGATGTACTCGATGTGCTCAATAAAAGTCGTAAAACGCATAAAATACAAATTGAGGCACGCATTGATTCGATTGCTCCAGCAACAGCAGCAGCAACAACATCAGCAGCAGCAGCAGCATCATCATCAACAGCTGTTGCAGCAACTGTGCCAACAACTTCAATTAATTTGTTGGCTGAAACACGTCCAGTAGTCGTTGTGCCCACTGTCCTGCCATCTGCATTGGAACATTATGTCAAGCCGAAGCCAACGCCAAGTTTAATAATTGCTCAGGTAAGCAGCGATAAGACGCTGCATCCGTTGAATGCCACGCAACAGCAGCAGCTGCAACACCAACAACAACAACAACAAGCTCCCGTAGTACGCAAACGTGGCCGTCCACGTAAAACAATATCTATGGATAGCACCATTGATATTGCATCGAGCTTTATATATGCCGGCCTGGACAGCAGCTCATCCAATTCGAATACAAATTCTAGTAAAACGAAATCTTCAACACAATCTTCCGATACGGATGAATCATTGAAAACTATGCCACTGCCCATTGAAGTTATAGATGAATCGAATTCTACATTTATGCCACAGGATGAGAATGCAGTTGATAGTCCGATTGTTTACGAGCGGCCCACAGAGGAGGTGGTATTGTCCATCGATGATGTTGTTGATGATGACTCAGATTCACAGATTATATTTGAAGTTGTGGAAGTAGCGCAACCAAAACTAAAAGTACAACCGCCAATGGAAGTTATCAAAAAGGAGCCACAAATGCAATTGAAGTCTCCGCTGGAGTTGGTGAAAAAGACTGAGGAAAAGCTTAAGCTTGTAGAACCACAAGAGTTGTCAACAGATTATATTATTGAAGTGCTCAAGGAAGACGTTGATAAGGATGAGCCAAAACAGAAGCAACAGGAGCAGTTGGAAACGAAACAAGCCAGTGAAAAAACGATAAAAATTGAGAAGAAGCAACCAGAAAAGAAGCAAATCGAAGATAAAGGAAAACTGCAGCCAGAAAAGATCCAAGTCATAGATAAAGAGAAAAGAATGGAGAAGAAACAGCCAGAGAAGAAGCAAGTCGAAGATACAGAGATGCAGCATTTAGAGAAGAAGCAAGTCGAAAATGAGAAGGAGAAATTGGAGAAAAAACTGCCAGAGAAGAAACAAGTCGATGATAAAGAGAAGAAACAGCCAGAGAAGGGTCAAGTTATTGATAAAGAGAAAAAATCGGATAATAAGCAGCCAGAGAAGAGCCAAGTCATAGATAAAGATAAGAAATTGGACGATAAGCAGTCAGAGAAGAAGCAAGACGTTGATAAAGAAAAAAATCAGTCAATCGAACACAAAGAGAAAACGCAGCCAGAAAAGAGTCAAGTCACAGATGAAGAATATAAACTAGAGGAAAAGCAATCAGAGAGGAAACAAGTAGATGATAAAGACAAGAAGCAAGTTGAAGAAAAAGAGAAGAAGGAAATCGAAGAGAATAAAAAGTCCCAGAAACAACTTCCCCAGGACAAAAATCAGCCAGAGAAAAGCCAAGTCGAAGATGAAGAGAAAAAGCAGTCAGAAAAGATCCAAGTCATAGATAAGGAGAAAACACAACTAGAGGCGAAGCAAGTAGATGATAAAGATACCAAGCAGGAGGAACAGCAGCCCGAGATGAGACGTGTTGAAGTTAAATTAAGAAAGTTGTCCCCAACTGAAGAATCCCCTAACCAAGCAAACATGCGTGCAGAACTTCTGTCGCAGCTTGCGAAGATTAAATCCAAAGAAGTTACAGCAAAAGTGTCGGAAAGCACAAACCAAGAGGTAGTAGCAGTTGATATATTGGAACAGGCCTTGGAGCATTCAACAAAGCCAGCAGTTAAAGAAGATGCAGCTCCGGAAAAGCAAAAGCCATTGGTGGCCGAGGTTCCAGAGATACCTGTTGTGGTCCAAACCACTGAACTGAAACCTGAAGAGGAAGAACAATCTCTGCCACAAGCAGCTTCTATTGACAACAAGAAACCCAGCACTAGTCCGAAACCAGAGAAGTCTACCACTAGCTCCAATGTTGCCTTTATGGAATGTGATGCTTTGTTCAAGGTATTAGACAAGGCACATGCCAAGCTGCGTCACGAGGAGAAGGCTAAAAAGAAAATGAAATTGGCAAGCAAAAAACAAGAGCACACGCTACCAATAAGCTTTAAGAAGCAAACGACTGCCGAGATTTCGGAGGAGCAACAGCCGATCAAGCGACGTGCATCACAGAGCCCCGAACGCAAATTGGAGAGAAGCTCTAAGCGGAGCAGCAGCAGCAGTAGCAAAAAGAAACCTTTGCGAAAAACCATAAGACCACCGCCCAGTAGCCAAACCTCTCAAGATTCCAGTTCCAGTTCATCAACCAAGACAAGCGAACTGTCAAGTCGCAGTACTCCAACGCCGACGTGTGACCTAGATGCACCGAATCCCTTGCTAGACATAGCCAAGTTTATTGAGGATGGTGTCAAACTACTGGAACGTGACTACAAAGTGGAGGATGAGGAGCAACAGCAACAGCAGCAACAACAACAGCAGAACGAGGATGTGTTTGCACAGCGTGTGGCCAATATGGAAACTCCAGCGACAACTCCATCGCCTTCACCAGCTCACAGCACTGAGGACCTCAGCTCCTCAGGTGTGCGACGCTCTCATCGCATTAAACAGAAACCGCAAGGAGCAAAGAACAGTGCAGGACGTGGCAATTGCATCTCAACCCAAACACCTACCATCAATATAGAGCAACAGCTGTCAGAGCTTGCGTTAATTGAGAGCCTCAATGAGCAATTTCTGCGCCACGAAGGACTTAACACATTCGTTAATCTACGGGACAATTATTATCGCTGTGCCCGGCAGGTGAGCAAAGAGAATGCGGAAATGCAATGTGATTGCTTTGTTATTGGCGATGAGGAGGGTTTGGGACAGCAGCCATGTGGTGATGGTTGCATCAATCGCATGCTGATGATCGAATGTGGTCCTCTGTGCACCAATGGAGAACGCTGCACAAATAAACGCTTTCAACAGCATCAGGGTTGGCCCTGTCGTGTCTTTCGTACGGAAAAGAAAGGTTGCGGCATTACGGCCGAGCTGCAAATACCCGCCGGAGAGTTCATCATGGAGTATGTGGGCGAAGTAATCGATAGCGAAGAGTTTGAGCGTCGTCAGCATCTGTATTCGGAGGATCGCAATCGTCACTATTATTTTATGGCGCTGCGTGGTGAGGCAATTATCGATGCCACGTCCAAGGGCAACATCTCACGTTACATCAATCACAGCTGTGATCCGAATGCTGAGACGCAGAAGTGGACGGTCAATGGAGAGTTACGCATTGGATTCTTTAGTGTAAAGACAATTATGCCAGGTGAGGAGATCACCTTTGATTATCAGTATCAACGCTATGGACGCGATGCTCAGCGTTGCTATTGTGAGTCCAGCAATTGCCGTGGTTGGATTGGCAACGAGCCGGAATCAGATGAGGGCGAACAGCTGGAAACAGAAAGCGAAAGTGAACCGGAGTCTGTGAGCGAAGAGATACGCTTGGAACAGGAACAAAAGCCAAAGACTCCAAAGTTAAAAGGAAAGAAGCAACAAAAATCGAGCTCAGCTCAAAAGACGCGCAAGGAACAACCGAAGGCCAAGGATCGGGAGTATAAAGCTGGTCGTTGGCTGCGTCCCTCAGGAAGCGGCAAATCCAATGCACACAAAGCTGATCAGCTTGAGGATTCGGATGTTCTGGAACAGCTTAGCCTGCTCAGTCGCAGTGGACTAAAGAATCAATCGGATACTCTACGTTTCTCACGTTGTATGGTGCGTGCCAAGCTGCTAGAGAGTCGTCTCCAACTACTGAACGTGCTCACGCGTGGTGAGATGCCCTGTCGCCGACTGTTTCTGGACTACCATGGTCTAAGGCTGCTGCATGCCTGGATAAGCGAGAGCGGCAGCGATAATCAGCTACGTTTGGCTCTGCTCGAGGCGTTGGAATCGTTGCCAATACCCAACAAAACGATGCTGAATGACAGTCGTGTCTATCAGAGCGTCAAAGTGTGGAGTGATCAGTTGACACCGACAGCTGAGACAGCTGAGGCAGCTGGAGCAGCAGCAACAGCTGCAGACCCAGATGTAGAGTCACTGCAGCAACGCATCTGGGCGCTATTGGAAAAGTGGAATGGACTGCCAGAAATCTTTCGTATACCTAAACGGGAGCGCATTGAGCAGATGAAGGAACATGAGCGCGAGGCGGATCGCCAGCAACAGCATCATGTGGCTACCGCTCTAGAGGATAGTAATAGCGCCTCCTCTATGCTAAATAGTGATCGTTATAGGCAGGATCGGTTCAGGCGCGATACTACCAGTCGCTATGAGAAATCCAAGCCTCCTATACGCATGAGCGGCAACAATACCATCTGCACCATTACCACCCAAACAAAGGATTGGCAAGGTTCCACGGATGGATCAAGCGCAGGCAAGTCGGAACGGATCAGGCGCTATGACTTCGATCCACGTAGAACTATATCCAAGGAACTGCGGCGATCGCTCTTCGAAAAGAAAGTAAGTTTGATGGTTTAGCTTTGAAAGATTACTTAGAACCTTATGCTTCTTCTTTCTATATTTATCAGGTGGCCCTCGATGAAGCAGAGAAGCGTGTGGGCAGCGAGGATTGGCGTGAACACGAGCTCAGATGCCTTTACTTTGGTGCCGATCTGAACACCGATCCCAAGCTCTTGCCGTTCTATCAGAACACAGAGACCAAGGAGTGGTTTAATAGCGAGGATATGCCTGTACCCGCACCATTGCGCTGTGGCGACGCTAGCGAACCACCATCACCAGAATACGACGATGATGTTGAGTATAAACTGCCAGCTGGCGTAGAACTATTGCCACCTTCCTGGCACTGGAGCATGACAGAGGATGGGGATATCTATTATTTTAATTTACATGATCGTATACCACAATGGGAGCCACCCAGTGCGGAGCAACGTTTGCAACAGCTTGTGGAAGAGTCGCCACTGGAGAAGTTTGCCAAGTTTGCGCCCGCAGATGTTGGAGAATTAGTCAACATTGATATTGAATATGTTGGTAATCTCAGTGCCAAGTCGTTGGCACAATATATCGAAGTTAAGATAAAGGAGCGTCGTGAATTGCGACGCAGTTGCCTGGTCTCTGTGCGTGAGATAAGTCCACGTCGGGAGGAGGATCGCATTTATAATCAACAGGAGTCACGCAAATACAAAGAGAACAAGGAGAAGATACGACGACGCAAAGAAATCTATAGACGTAACCGTAACGATGGAACTAGTTCTGAACCGGTAGCAGAGGAGGAACTACCCAGCAATGCACTGCCCATTCACAGCTATTTATACTCCTCGGATGAGGATGTCTCGGTGGATAAAATAATTAATTTGTTACCAGTTCCTGTCGCTGAGGATACCAGTACCCTGCCCATTGATATGGAAATATTACAGAGTTCGTCTAAACGTAAAATGCCTTCAACTGAACAGCAAAGGAAACATCGTAGCGAACGGGAGAAGAAACGCAAAACGTAAGCAAAATTAGTGTTTTGGTCCTATCCGAAGTAGTTACTCTAATTTCACAACTAAATTAGGTCCTTTAGATGCTTAGTTCCTTCTTGAGTTGTCATAAACTGCTTTGATTACAATTAGAAGATTGAAATCAAGAAAGGAGAAAAAAGTATTCGAGATAGGGAGAGAATTAAAGGAACTAAGGGACCAATCGCTTATATTATAACTAACTCGTATTTTGAACCTCTTTACAGCACATCCATAGAGCGTGAGGCAAGTGAGAAATTCCATTTTGAGATAAGCGGACATGTCTCGGACTTTTTACGTCCCTATCGCAATGAAAACTGCCAACTAGGTCGCATTACAAACGATGAGGATTACAAGTTTCTCATCAAACGGGTTAGTGTGAATTCCAATTATATTTTAATCTAATGTATCTAAAAGATATTTTATTCTTCATATAGCTAAGCCATCATATAACCACCAAGGAGATGCGATATTGTGAATCAACAGGGAATCCTTTGGCCTGCACCGAATCGGTTAAACATAAATCCTATGACTTTATCAAACAATATATGCGCAAGAAAGGACCTATCTATAAGAAACCAGTTGATAAATTCGATTAATTTTGATTTTATAAAGCTAGAAAAACATATTCAATTAAATTAATTAATAAATTACCTGAATTTTGGGTATTTTTTGTTTTAAATATTTATTTGTGACCAAAAAAACCAAAAAAATTTAAATAAAGCAATCTTTTCTATAACAAATATCTGAAAAAAACAAACAATGAAAGGATGAATTTGACAGGTGGCCAGACAACAAATGATCTATTGATAAAAAATATATGATAATTGGAGACATTAGCAAGATGATAAGAGATAAAAACAGAATGGCAAAGAACTCTACGCAATTTATATTAATCGAACTCAAGGTTTTGTTTTTTTGGTAATACTAAAACTACACTTTGCTCTACCTGCCCAATGCCGCCCACAAAAACGCATTGGCGCTCGCATACCAGCAAACGTTCTCTCTCTCTCACTAAAAATAGCAACAAATGCACACATACATAGGCGCAAACACACACACACACACACACACCTGAACATAACCTTGCGATCACATGTAAACAACAAGACAGAGAGAGAGAGTGTGTGTGTGTAAAAGCGAGAGCCGAAAAATTGAGAGCGAGCGTGCGGGTTATTAAAAGAGCACAAATGCTCACACTGAGCAAACAAGTTTGTACAACTCGCCAAACCTGATTTTCCACCCGTCTCAGAGAGCAATAGAAGACCAATTCAGTATATTTGAATTGCTGCTGGGTTCCACACGTTCCATGCGGAACGATAATTATTCAATGCTTGCTTCTGTGCCTAAAAAACTGCAGCACATTTATACATTTATAGGTAAGTTGTAGGTTGATATATAACAATAAACAAATGTTAACTAAATATAAAAGAATCAAATTTTAATTATGTACTACATTGAATTGAATGATTTTAATTATAAAAATTGTTTTTCTATTTTTTTCGCTTTTTCTTGAAGGCATTACCATATCAGTGAGCGTCAGTAACGCGTACGCGAGAGAGTTTAAGAAAGAGCCGGAGAGTCAGAGAGTGTATACGAAAGAGAGCAGAGAGTCTGTTCGAGTGGTATTGGTGTGCGTGCCGTAGAGAGAATTGTATTAGAGCAAATGTCTGACGTAAGTACACGCTCAGTAGTAAATCACTTAACTATAAACTACTAGTGGGGCAATATACACTTTTAATAAAAACAACTTTAGATACTTGTACTTGTCTCGTACAATGCACTCACCAAGAACTTAGATGTTCTCTGTATCAGGTCTAACTGGATGGACACATATGTACATACTTAAAAACAAGTTTTAAGCCTTACAAATATGACTAAAATAATTACAATGTTTGCTTAAAACATGCAAACTGCCGAAAGTATTAATTTCGGAAATATTCCACAAAATGAATCAATTTTTTATACTAGATATCGATTGGAAAAGATTTTGTACTTTACCTTTATATTATTCTTATACTTTTAGGACGATAATAGCAATAATTCCCAGCGTATACGGAATGTTTTAACGCTGGAGGAGCGTGTAGAGGCCATAAGACAATATGATATTGTACCAATGTATAGTAAAATAGCAAAGAATTTCAACTGCAGTTGGGAACAGATCAAAAGTATTGTTTCGAATCGAGAGCCAATATTAGAATTTTATGAGGCCACGCGACATCACACGGAACAGCCAAATCCAAAGTTTTTAGAGTTACGACGACGTAAACTGAACTTTCTAGGCCACTGCCTGTATGAGTATATACAACGTGCTCAGTATTATTTACATGCGGATATTAATGAGGAACTTATACGCAACAAGGCACTGGAATTTCAGAATCTAATGGGCATTGATAACTTTGTACCCAATAAGGTATGAATGCTCTTAAACTTTTTGGAACTTTTTCAAAAAAAAAACTAATTCTTGTTTCTTTTGTAGCCTTGGATAAATCATTTTAAGGCTGCGTATAATATAACGCTTTCGAATCGTCAGATAATGATGACACGTAAACCTCCACGTTCATTGGAGTTACGTGATATAATGTCCTATTGTGGTAAAAATGTATCCACAACGGAACAGGGTACAACATATACACCATCAGAGGTCGCAATTACACCAACTGTCGAAACACCTGCTGTTCCTGTGGCTCTAGTCAAAGCCACCAACGGCGCAACCGGACGTGGAGCATTGCTATCGCCGCGTAAACCTGTCGATATACGCTCTCTATATCGTACCAAGACTCTAGTGGCTGCCTCTAGTCAGAATCAGGCTACGTTAGATGAGGTACAACTACGGCGTAAACGGAAAATCACATTTCTCGAGAAGGCGCTGTACGAATACATTTCACGTTCGCAGTTCCATCACAAGAACAAAAGTCGCATAGATATGGATCATTTGCGTGAGGTGACACTCAATCTGCGGGATATATTAAAAATTGATAATTTCTTTCCGGATCGTACATGGTTCAATCACTTCAAGAGCCACTACAATCTGAGCTTCTCGCAGGGCGTACCTCTGACAGGACGCCGTGTGCCACTCTCTCTCGATCTGCGTGACATTGTTAGCTATTGTGGACGACATGAGCAGCGGGAACAGCCATTGGGCACTATAACATTGACACCCAAAGTTTCCGAATCGAATCGTATTGTACATTTGCCTTTGGTGGAGCCAAAACCGGAGACGAACAACAAACCAGTTCCTAATACAATCGCTCTAGATGATTCCGATGCCGAAGCAAATAATAATGATGCCAATAATAACGAGGATGAGGATGATGATGATTGTGTTGCCATTGAGGTGCCTACAGAATTAATTGAAATAAACGATGATGATGATGAACAGATTAAATCCAATGAACTGAAACGAGCATCGAACGATCAAACTATTCCAGCTAACAATGTCTTACCCTTTAAAATACAAAAGATCGAATCTTTGAACACAAGTGCTCAGAGCGAAGATGATTTTGGTAGTCAGGACTTTCCGATTTCAGTGCATACCTATAAGGATGCATTGCGTTTGCTGAGACCTCTCGAGGAGTTTGCTCTTCTACAGGAGAATTATCGTGCTATTGGTTTCTTAACGCAATTGGATAAGATTTTCAATGAAGGTGCCAATCAGGCACAAAATAATAATAACAATGTTGCCAATTAGAATGTAATTAGAATGAAATTTATGTAAAAACTTAAACTAAAATATGACCAAAAATTATATTGTTAAGGTTAAAGCTAAAAAAAGGTTAAGTTAAGTGTGTTATATATATGTATATAATATAGACTATATACTTGTATTAGAAGTATATAACGTGAAATGCTTTATAAATGAAGGTTAGGGTTGCTTACACAAACATTTTCAATTTAATAATTAAATTTGTTATTAAATGTTATGTATTAAAAATGAAAAAATTGAAATTTTTGATGTTGTAAACGAACAATTTATTAGTTCAATTTGTGAACTTGTGATTCCAGGTTTTTGGTAAAAACTTGTTTTCTTTCCAATTTTATCAACAAAGTTATGAAATTGTTAGGAAAAGCAAGAGAACTTGTATATTTCCTTCTAAATCGGAAGATTCTCTTCAGTAAAATTAATTAATTTTATAAAGAAGATTCTTTATTTTTAGTTAAATGCGTTTATATACTATTCGGAAAATGTTTTAAAAATCTAAGAAACCTTTTCAAACCAAGAGTTTCAGTTAAAAAATCGATTTTTTTTTAAATAATAGATTAAATTGAAAGTCTAATTCAACTTAATACCATTTCGACCCGCTTGAAAATATCTCTTTAATAGACTATAGACGTTATAGATAGAAGATATATACATGTATCCTCATTATCTCCTCCTAGCTGATATTAATGAGTTTGAAAGAAGAAATCCATTAGATATAAGCCAGATTATAAGTATTTTATCTATCACATTACGTGACCATGTGCTACATACTACAAGTACAAGTGTACATATAAGGTACAATGTATATATACTATATACTTGGGTTTATATAATCTATTTGGTCTACAATCCAACTCAAACCAACTCTCTATAGCACAATCAACGCTTAAACTTTACGTTCGTTCGCTTAGTAAAAACTTTACGCGTCCTGTTCTGGCCATTCGGAAAGATGTGAAATGAAATGACCTGCAGCACTGATGAAGGACAAAGGGCTGAGGGTTGAGAATATTGGGCGTTATATGGGGGGTATAATATAGGGGAAAGGACTCGCCAAGGTGATGGGTTCGGTAAATCGTTGAAGGGAACGCGCGAGCATTGAACGTGCGTGGAGAAGCTGAACGCTTTAGGTGCTACATCAATTTCAGATGGCTAAAATAACCAAACGTCAGTTGGGGCAGACAGTCAGACAGAGAATGTTAAAGGGAGTCAGGCCAATAGCGCAGCATTCCAGTAAAGGACACACACACATATTTAGATGCTCACACACACACACAGTCATCTAGTATTACACAGAACGTCCTAGAAGCCTTGCACGGAGACTGCGTCGATATAAAATTACATTTTTGCACTTTGCAGCGCAACCCTGCTCCAAGAAGACTTTGAGAATCGAGAAATATTTTCATTTCAAGGATTTCCGACCGACGTCAGACATCAGCATTTGACGGCCTGGACAATATATACAATGTATACTATAGACGACATTGAGCATTTTATAGGTTTTCTACAACCGTTGGGAAGCCTACTTTAGGTTTAGGTAAGTTGACGTTGACAGCGACAGCGACGTCTCAGGTTACTTCTCGTTCAGCGAAGCCCCAGCGCGTTTCGACATTAAAAACTCCAACAAAAAAAATAAAAGGTAAAGCATAAAAAACAGGACTTTAGGGCAGACAAGGGCGCTTATGTTCTTTAACTTATATTGTATATAATATACATATATTTTATATAGTATATAAGTGCAGCTGTCAGAGATTATTTTTCAATATACATATATACATCTCTAGTATATTATATCTTTTGTATATTGAATGCTGTAGATCAGCTATCTGATGTGACGCACGTCTGCAGTTTCCCTTAATCCCTCGCATAAAGTAATCTACGAACGTTACCAACCCTTATCTGTATTCCCAATGTATTATACCCGTAGTTGAAAATTCTGGGTAGTTTATTTTCAATACTTTTTAACATCTTTAATTTAGTTGAGGAAATTAGGAAACTTTCTTTTCTCTCTTTATATATAAATCCTTGAAAATTCTTTAGGTTCTATATTGACTAGCTAAGAATTAGATATGAAATGAAATTTTTACTAAAAATCATGTGAAAATATTTATAAAATATATATTTCTATATTCTTCCCGGAAAAAATCGGAAATTCTTTCTGAATTTGTAATTAGAATAAGAAGAAATAAGTGTCATAGATGTTTTGGGAAATAGAAAAAGTATTATTTGACCGATGAGAAATCAAAATAAGCATAAAACTCTAGAAACCTTGATAGTTCGAAGAATAACAAAAATCCAAAAAATAAAATAAAACTTTACCTGTATAAGTATATGCTTGACCACAAGATACGCGATTCCCAACATCATAAATACAGCTGCTTTTTAAACACGTTTGTTCCTATAGCATTCCTATATATCTTATATAGGACAGATATGGGAAACATTTCATATTAATGTTCAATGCGTATCTTGATATCTCTAACTATCACTCTGAAAACAACTCATCTGTTGATACTGATCAAGAATATATATAGACTTTATAGGGTCGTCAACACCTTCGTCCTAACTCAACATACCCACTTAACCATGTTCAATGAATGTCGGGTATTCAAAAATATAATAATAATAAATGTTTCATATAAATCGAGTCTTTTCAATTATATTTTATCAGATTAACTCTACAATAGATGTTATATATGTATATACAAAGTATGTATGTTGTACATACATCTGCTCTGCTCTTACTTTATACAGACTCCTATATTATTCATTGTATATATCAGTGTGTGTGTGTGTGTGTGTGTGCGTTTATATATCATATCGATTCTTTGGAAAGGCCGCCCATCTATAAACATAAAACTGTTGCCATTGCTCTCGGCTCAAAATGAGAAGAAGAAAAATACCCGAACGCTGCCCCAATACTACGACTTCGACTACAACTACTGCTGGTAGTAGTATATCAGCATTCGAAATCGCTCAATCGATGCCATTGTATACCAAAAAAAAAATACCAAAGCCTCTCGCATCGAGTATTAAAAACCCGAACCCGAACCCCTACCCCGTATATTTCCAGTATGTTGCTACGAACAACGAGGTTATCGTGCAAAGACTAGACGAGTGTGTGCAGTCGAGTTGTCGGTCGCATACTAGTCGAGATATAGATACTAACAGCCGATGCTGATGCTCGAGATACATACAAAAAAATTTTATTTTATTTTATTTTTTCCATACCCATGAGAGAGTAGAGCAGCAAACGGTAGATTGTTGGTGTAGATGATGATGATGATGATGGTATTGGTGTCGCTGGTGGTTTGCCAAGCAACATTGTTCAGTCTCAGTCTAAATCTGAATTCATTTCTGAAATTATTTTCTGTATCTGTAGACAGCTCTGTATTATTGAAGTATTTGGGTTTGTGACGGGGACCCCAGCATAAGCCTCTTGGGTATCGTATCAAGTAAAAGAGGAGACAACAAAAATTAAATAAAATACCAATCTGACGACGACGACGGCGACAACTTGGCAGCGCTTCAGAAACCCGAAACAATGTTGATGATGTTGATGATGATGATGGCACTTGAACATCATACAGTTTCCATACTAAATCCCAACTTAGAGACTCTAAACAGAGTATGATTGCTATTGTGATTGGGTTAGGTGGGTATCTAATGGGTATAATGTTGTTTTTGCTCCTTTTCCATGCACCTCCTGGCTAAATCATCATCATCATGATGTCGATGCTATTTAGCTTTCAGTCATGCGCTTCTTGGACCCGCATATACATTCGGATTCATTCGTTTTTGTGCTTCTTTGGGATTCGTTTCTTATATTTGAGCTTGTGCAGCATTCGATAGATGCTTATCTATCTTTATTATATTTAACGACAAAAGATGTCGAGAGGATGTGCTTCAATGAATTGAAGCATAAAGCAGAGTATGAGTGTATAAGAGGGAAGAGTATATGGGAGTATTAGGGATTAGGGGGAAGTATTATTGAGGAATTTTATTAAATTATTTCTCTAAAAATTCTCTCTCTTTTTAGGTTTTTTGGGTTGAGCTAACCTATCTTAGACCCACAAACATGAAAAAGAGGTTTATTATTAGGTTGGGAAATCAATAGATTTATGTATATAAATTGTATCTAAGAGATAATAATTGTGTTGAAGTACAGTTGTGTTTAGAACAAAAAATGTATTTATTTCTTTGGAAACTCAATAATATTCTATGGAATTGTATTATTAAGATAGTTCTCAACCAGTTTCCTCAACGATCTTATTATTAGACAAAAAAATAACTTTTTTTTTAGGTATTTCCCCTTTAGAGCTTGAATTCGAGGAACTGATAATACTATTGATTCATCTAAAAAACTTTATGATCTCATATAAGACAAGTTTTCAGTTGAAAAAACAAAGTTTATTTTCTATTAATTAACATACTTAAGATCTCTATATATTATAGAGTATACGTCAAGTCGTTGTTTAGACATTGAAGAGGTTCAACATTAAGATCAAATCAACTTTAACTTTTCTATACAATTATATTCTTTATCAATAGATCGAGTTTTTTATTGATCGACATTTCTTGTTTATTGTTTATCAATTCCAGTGCACGTTTCCAGTATCCAATTTCCAGTTTCCAGTTTTCCAGGCAAGCAACATGAAGAAGACGACGACGAAGAGGAAGCAAGAATGGCAACAACAACAAAAAGCCAGAATACGAACTAAAACACGAGAGATATAAAGCCCAGATATGGAAATGGCAATAAACTCGTATATATATATGTACGTATGTACATAGGAGAGACAAGGGAATTGGGATTACTAACATTGACGACGTTAGCAGCAGCAACGACGCTAGCAACGTTAGCTGTGACAGCGACTGAGGCTAAGGTAAAGGGCATCAACATTTGCTATCGGAGATGAGGCAAAGAATGCCACAAAGGAAATTACGAGGAAAAATTCAGGTCCCTCTGGTGCTTTTTGGGTGCGACAGTCATTGCATAGAATATATATACTATATATACACACACACACACAGAGAGACAGAGACACACACAGATACTTCTTATATAGATTATAGAGCGCACAATGCGAAGAGCAAGATGAAAAGATACAAGTCGAGTCGAGAGATACGTTCAACTTTTATTGAGACCGAACCGAAGCGCCTGATGCTGACGCTGCCAGTACTAAATCGAGGGCAAACCCGGACATAATCAAAAAAGGAAATAATGTGAAAATCCAGAGAGAGAGAGAGAACGAGAGAGAGCGAAATAAAAAGGTACAAAGAGCGAGAGAATGAAAATTAACAAAAAAAAAAAGAAGAAAATTATCTATTTTATCGCTTGGTCGGTCGGTTGGTCGGTTGGTCGTTCGCCTACAACTGTCAGGAGGGATATGGGATATGCATTGTGAAAAGGGACAAACATTTTGTAGGAAAATTTTTCAAAATAAACTTTTAACAGCAAGCGGTAAGCTGGCTGCCCTAGAGTTTGAGTTTGAAGTTCAATATAATACATAACCTATAATAAATTCAGTTGTTAAATCCCAGCTACTATTGTAGAAAAAGGTCATAATAGATGAGCTTTTAGGTTAGTCGTGGTTGGAGAGAGAGGGCCAAGAGGATTCTGTGTGTGTGCGTGTGTGTGTGTGTGTGTGTGTGTGTGTGTGTGCGTGTGTGTGTGTTATAATTCGGTTTAGTTTTTTGTCGTATTGAACGTTAAAGGTCATTTTCTGTGCACGTCAAAAAGGTTCGTTAACTCCCATTGTACTCTGGTACTATGGTATAAATCGGCTCGTTATAAGTCCAAAAAAAAAAAAAGGACGAAATCCCAGGAAAAGTTGGTCGGTCAGTTGATGTGCTTTTTGAAAACAAAATAATAAAAATTATAATAATGTTTATTAATGGCGAGTCATCGTCATCGTCATCGTCATCGTCAACGTATTAGTCGAGACCTGAACCAGCCACCCACAAATTGAGTTGACGATGCTGAGGTATATACCTTTGCTAATACATGTTTAGCTGCCTTTTATGTACATA